>JBAMBR010003594.1:0-33318 GCA_037044475.1 Zaprionus obscuricornis | reverse complement strand
AGGCTGTAGCTCACTACACAAAATCAGTATTCGTTCAGATCTATTGGTGTAAACATCTATAAAAAATTCCAGAAAAAAAATCAAAATTTCTAAACTACATCCAAATTTTTTTTAAATATATTAAAATGTGAAAAAAAACAAAACAAAACATAAGCTAAAAGTGAATAACAATAGCTAGAGCTATTTTCTTTATTATTTTTTTTTATTTTTTTTTTATTTTTTTTTTTATTTTTTATTTATTGTTTTAATACATTTTACAAACTGGCTTTCGGCATTTGTCGTACATCTACACAAATATAAAAATTATACACTATGACAAATATTAGTTAATGCGATTACAATGATGAAATTATACTGCAATATGCGATTGGACGTTACTAAATATGGTATGGTATAAAATATGATAAATATGATAAATGATTGACGGCAAAATATACTAACATTAATGAATTCATTACAGAATGATAGAGCAATAAATATTGATCATGGATTTATGGATTATGGAATTAAAACGATTGTTCTATTTATATCGCAATCGTTTTAATTCCATAATCCATAAATCCATGATCAATATTTATTGCTCTATCATTCTGTAATGAATTCATTAATGTTAGTATATTTTGCCGTCAATCATTTATCATATTTATCATATTTTATACCATACCATATTTAGTAACGTCCAATCGCATATTGCAGTATAATTTCATCATTGTAATCGCATTAACTAATATTTGTCATAGTGTATAATTTTTATATTTGTGTAGATGAGTACGACAAATGCCGAAAGCCAGTTTGTAAAATGTATTAAAACAATAAATAAAAAATAAAAAAAAAAATAAAAAAAAAATAAAAAAAATAATAAAGAAAATAGCTCTAGCTATTGTTATTCACTTTTAGCTTATGTTTTGTTTTGTTTTTTTTTCACATTTTAATATATTTAAAAAAAATTTTGATGTAGTTTAGAAATTTTGATTTTTTTTCTGGAATTTTTTATAGATGTTTACACCAATAGATCTGAACGAATACTGAATTTAATAGAGAGCTACTGCCTAAGGTTGAAAAATATTTTACGTTTTTCTCATGGATAACTAGATTGATGGGATTTTGGGAATCATACAATACTAGATTTGATAATTGAAAGATTTAACACACGACAATTGTAAGCGACAAATTGCGTTGCCAGTCCCAGCCCTGTTATGAGAATGTTAAAAAAGGGGCAGAACAGGGTTGTCTCGGAAGGCGAAGAAGAAGAGTGCTAATAGGATACACAAGAAAATGAATATAATTTAATTCATTTTAATATTAATAAATATCAGCCTACAACGTTTATTCCTGAGAATCAATAAGTTCACTCGACTGTAAAATACCCTGCACCCTTGAATATAGGAGCCTACATACCAAATTTGGTGTCTGTAGCTGGCTAAGAATTTCTTTACGTTTAAACAGACGTACGGACAGACAGAAGGACATGACTAAATCGACTTCGAAATTGCTCCTGAGCAACAATACATATATTTTGTGAAAACTGCCATGGGTCCTGCTGCCATTTGGGCACATTTTTTTTACCCATTTTCAAAAATACCAAATTTATGAGGACTAAGAACAACATAGAATTACGAAAAATTGTTTTTTTTTATAATTTTTTTTAGTATTTCGATTTTATTTATTTTTTTTAGCTTTTCAATTTATTTTTTATTATTTTTTTTTTTAGATTTTTTGCTATATTTGTTTCATTAAAATACAACATATATCCAGAGATAGAACCCCTTCTTTTATGTTATAGCGGCCAGATAATTATAGTGTAGCATCAATATCGTCCTATATGAATGCCAATCATTGAATATTCCTAAACTGTGTACATGTGTCTTCTCAAATTCTCTGTGTTGTCCCTCGTATTGTAAATTGTTTGTTCATCAATTTATTATGTTTCACATTTTTTATTATTTATTTTTTTAATTTTTTTTTATTTTTCAAATTTTTAAATTTTTTTTTAAATATTTTTAATTTTTAATTTTTTTTTTTTTTTATATATTTTAATTTTTTTTTTGGGTATTTTTATGCTACTGAGAAAAGAAAGGACAATTCAGTAAGAAAATACTCAAAGATTAGGAATTGCAAATATACTTACTATGATTTTATAGACCAAATTATATTTTACGCTTAATCAGCTTAAAATAAAACTTTGCCAAAATCTCATACGGCTTTTCAGTCGGTGTACATGTAAATCACGAAGAAAAATTCATTTTTAGTTTTTTTTTTATATAATTTACAAACAATTATTGTTCACATTTATAAAATTATAATGTTGATTTTTATAATTTTTAAAATTTTTTTTTCACATTTATAAAATTTAGAATTTTTTTCGTTTTTCACTGAAATTTAGATGTTGTTAGATCGAAAGCATTGCTCGAACTGAGGAAATAAAATTCTATACAGAGGCACATCTAAAAATTTAAAAGACAAAGCCAACTATGATGAAAAATTTTAGAAATGTTTTTATTTTAATACAAAGCAGGCTACAGCTGTACACTGAGTGGTGATTGCTAATGCAGAGTATATTTTTTTCATTTGAAATATTTTTAATATAAACTGTAAAGTGAAAGTAAGATTGCAAAGTCAAACAGCTAAATAGTTAGCAATAATTTGCAATGAATTTCAAAATTTTTCATTTTTTTCTAAATAGTTTCACAGCAGAAACATCATTTGGTTGACAGAAGAGTAATAAATAACACATTACGAGGTAACCAGCAGCACACATTATTCTGATTTTACTGCAGACCTCGTATGACTTGTCTTCCTTTTATGTTAATTTCTGTACCCAGCAATCAGAACGAAAAAGAGTTTAATACAATTTTGTTGCAGCTTCGATGCAATAAAAATAATAGCACTATATTTTTTTCGGAGGGAAGTCGAACTTTCATTTCTTTCCCCTGTGAACTTTGAATGAAATTGTCTAACAAGCTTAATCTAACAAGTAAGGAAAGCTAGAGTCGTGTGCACCCGACAGTAAAATATCCTGCAGCCTTAAATAAAGGTGCCTACATTCCAAATTTGGTGTCTCTAGCTCTTACAGCGTAGAAGTTCCTTGCGTTGAAACAGACGGACGGACAGACTGATGAACGTGACCAAATCGACTCCGCTATTGCTCCTGAGCAAGAATATATATACTTTATAAGGTCTACATTGCATATTACGCACGTGTGCACAGAGTTAATATACCCGTTTTTATCCATTTTCAATGGGTAAAAAAATATAAATTAAATATAAAGTTTCAGTAGTATCAAAATATAATTAGTATAAAAATATAATTATAAGTAGTATCAAAATATAGGAGGTATCAAAATATAAGTGGTATCAAAATATAAAAAAATATATAAATTTAAATATATATATAGTATAAAAATATATGTTTGCTTTGAAGTTGAAGCCATTGCGTACAGAATTCAGTTTGAAAAACTTGCTAATTCAATTTACATAAAAAATATAACTGCTCAAATTTGATCCGTTTTCAATTCAATAAATCTTGCCATTGGTTGTTTAAACATTATTTGCATTAATTTCAGTCATTGTTCCTTTTCATTATCTTCTTAACTGAATAATCCAGTATTTATAAGTATTTCTCATTAGTCATATCTTGTTCCAATTCCAATTCTATCCAATAACGTAATATCACCCATATATGTCCCATGATTGCCAAATGTTTATCATAGATTTGTGTATTTTTGTATTTATGTATTTGTGTCGAAATTAAAAAAAAAAAAGAAAAAAAATAAAAAAAAAAATAAAAAAAAATATAAAAAAAAATAGCTCTAGCTATAGTTTTAACTTTAAGCTTATGTATCTTTTTCTTAATATTTAAATATACACAAAATTTTGATGTAGTTTGGAAATTTCGATTTTTCAGGAATTTTTTATATTTTTTTTTATAGATGTTTACACCAAAAGATCTGAACGAATACTGAATTTGTGCAAAGAGCTACAGTCTAAGGTTGAAAAATATTTTACGTTTTTTTCATGGATAACTAGATTGAGGAGAATTTGGGAGTCATATTTTTGTTTTAAATTTTTCTGTTATTAAAAATTTAAAATCTATTCTAAGTGTTCCCAAATATAAAGTACATCGACTACACAAATCTTGTGACAAAATATGCAGGATGATGCCGTTTCATACAAGATTAGAAAGTTGATAAAATAGTTAACACGCTAACAATAAGTTCAACATATTATACGTAAAGAAAAAAATAAACGAGTAGATGTTGATTTTTAGGAGCAATTCAATATTTCAATTATGTTTACTTTGAATCAGATTGTCCAATAGACGTTGGACTGTGTCTAAAGTGTCTGGTATTGGTATTAGTCTTGGACTAACAAGAAGAAATGCTTGTGGCATGGTTTAATTTGAAGTTCATATTTATATTTTTATTTATTTATTTATTCATACGTACATAATATATTTCACTTTTTACTATTTTTTTTTTTTTTAAATATAATATTAGTAATATGACCAGGAATTTAATATAAAATATATAAAAAATACAACATTTTAGTAGTATCAAAATATAATTATTATCAAAATATAAATTTAAAATATAAATATTAGTATCAAAATATAAATATAAAATAATTTAGTATCAAAATATAAGTAGTATCAAAAAAAAGTAGTATCAAAATATAAGTAGTATCAAAAAAAAAGTAGTATCAAAATATAAGTAGTATCAAAAAATAAGAAATATATAAAAAATATATGAAAGCTTTTAAGTAGTAGAAGCCATCGTCTAGTCTATGTCTGCATGTAGTTTGAAAGTCTCTTTCGTTGGAAAATCGTGCTCTTGATTTTCACATGTGTAAGTATATTTATATCGCTATCGCATAAATTCAATAGTTGTTGTTGTTGTTGTTGTTATTGTTCTATTTATATCGCAATCGTTTTAATTCCATAATCCATAAATCCATGATCAATATTTATTGCTCTATCATTCTGTAATGAATTCATTAATGTTAGTATATTTTGCCGTCAATCATTTATCATATTTATCATATTTTATACCATACCATATTTAGTAACGTCCAATCGCATATTGCAGTATAATTTCATCATTGTAATCGCATTAACTAATATTTGTCATAGTGTATAATTTTTATATTTGTGTAGATGTACGACAAATGCCGAAAGCCAGTTTGTAAAATGTATTAAAACAATAAATAAAAAATAAAAAAAAAAATAAAAATAAAAAAAAATAATAAAGAAAATAGCTCTAGCTATTGTTATTCACTTTTAGCTTATGTTTTGGTTTTTTTTTCACATTTTAATATATTTTAAAAAAATTTGGATGTAGTTTGGAAATTTTGATTTTTTTTCTGGAATTTTTTATATTTTTTTTTAGATGTTTACACCAATAGATCCGAACGAATACTGATTTTGTGAAGTGAGCTACAGCCTAAGGTTGAAAAATATTTTACGTTTTTTTCAATGTTAACTAGATGAATTTGGGAAAAATAATTTCTAAACGTTTATTATATTGTAAATAAAATGAATAGAAAAAAAAGAAGTAAATAAATTGAACTAAAAGTAATAATTTAATAAACTATTATAATATATCAATTATATTTTAAAAATAAATGAATCTGTACGAAATAATAATTATAAAAAAAATGAAAAATATTTATCAAAAGAAAAAAAATTGTAATAAGAATTAAATAAAAAAAAAAAATAAAAAAAACCAACAAGAAAAAAGTAAATATTTAAGTAAAAAGCTAAAATTATAAAAATGGTAAAAAATAAATGTTTAAAATATTAAAAGCAATTACAAATTATTAACAAAATAAATAATATTATATATTTAAACAATTTTATTAAAATGTACGTATATTTAACTAAAAAATGTATAACACAAAAAAGGGAAATATATATAAAAAAAAACGTGTATAAAATTAACTGAAAAGAAAATGTAATATTAATTTCTATGTTATCCTTGTCTACGGCTCAATATTGATTGACAGCAAATGCAGCAATTAAGCTGCATCGGTCTTTCTCTCTGTAACTCTGTCACACTCGCTCTCTCTCTCTCTCTCTCTACCTCGCTTTGTCATTCTATTAACTTTCTCGACTCTGCACTTTACCTTTCGCATCAATTTTTCTTTCTTTTTTTCTAGGCATTTGACAAGTGCATTGAACCTGCGTAATGTTTCGTTCTACTCTGCTTTGCTCGGCTATGATGTGCAGTGCAGTGTGGTGCACCATGTGGAAGTAAGCGGGACAACAGTTGAGTGTTGCAACAACTTAACAATTATCCTGGCGAACGGGCGAAACTCACGCCTCGTGCTTAAGCTGTCATCCTAGTGGCGACTAGTTCTAGTTCTAGTTCTAGTTGTAGTTATTGTTGTACTTGTAGTTGTAGTTTTACTTGTAGTTGTAGGTTGCGTCCTGTGGTGTCCATAGTGTACATGAACGTGCCAGAACATGCTCGTACCGGACTCTTGCATAAATACTCGCCAGCAAATGATTTACTGTACTCATGTGATTCATAAATATCACTCATCACAGCACAGGCCAATGTTCGACTGTGGGGGGTGTGTCTAAGGGGGACACCAGGTGGCAGGAGGAATGCTGTTGAGTCTCTGTTGCTTAAGCATAGTATGTCTCTCTGTATGTTTTACTGGATCGTTAAGCCTGCAGGAGACCAAAAACTCTTCGACTCGTCGGACTTTATTGTTCTTGTCCTTATTGTTGTCCTCATAATTGTTGTTGTTGTTGTTGTTATGTTAGTAGTTTCTGCTGTTGCTGTTGCTGTTGCCAACTTAGCCATAAGCAGTGAGAAAAGCGTGCAGAATAATGTTCAACAGTCATGCAGCCAAATAAAGCTCTGCAGGTTGGCAGCCAGCAACTGTTTTGAGCATGTTTTGTTGCATGGGAGCATCATGCATCGTTTATCATGTTGCTACACATTCCAATGCCACAATTGTGGCCAGCAAATATCCTTGACCAACTTGGCTAACTTCATTGCAGTGCCAAAAACTCTATGCTAAAATGTTAATTGCTTGCAGTTTACTTGACGAGTCTTGTGTATCCTCTGGCAAATCGAAATAAATGACAAAAAAAAAAATTGAAGAGAGAGAGAGAGACAGAAGAGATTGTAATGAAGAGGCGAATGCAAAAAAATGTAATGTGTAATAATTGTTGCATAGCAATTTATAAGCATTATATCGCTGTAATTTATTTTTTTAGTATTTTGTTAGTATTTTTTTTTTTTTGTATTTTGTTTTAGTATATTTTTTTTTTTTAAAGAAGAGAAAGGAATGCAAATAATGAGTTGTTGTTAATATTATTTCGATATTTATAAGCATTTTTGCATAATTAAAATTATTTTTATTTGACTTTTTTTTGAGCATGTTTTTTTTTAGTATTTTTTTTTTTTTTTTTAAGTATTTTAGTGAAAAGAATTGAAAAAGAATGCGAATAATGATTGGTTGTTATTAGTTGAGTAGTCGGAATAATATGTATATTTTTTTTTAGTAAATTTGTTTTAATATTTTTTAGTATTTTTTTTTTGTTTTAGTATTTAAATGGAATGAAGAGAATGAAACTAATAAGCAAAAGTTTTTAGATTATTAATTTAATATATTTTTGATACATGGTATTTTGAGTAGTTATTAGTACTTTTGGTATTTTTTAAGTATTTTTTTTTTAAATTATTAATTTAGTATATTTTTTATGGTATTTTTAGTAGTTCTTTGTAATACTAGTATAATTTTAGTATTTTTTTTTTTTAGATTATTAATTTAATCTATTTTTGATGAATTTTATTTTGAGTAGTTCTTAGTAATACTAATATTATTTTTTAGTATTTTTTTTTTAAATTATTAATTTAGTATATTTTTGATGCATGGTATTTTTAGAAGTTCTCATTAAAACTATTATAATTTTAGTATTTTTTTAGTATTTTTTTAGATTATTAATTTAATCTATTTTTGATAAATTTTATTTTGAGTTGTTCTTAGTAATACTAGTATTATTTTTTAGTATTTTTTTAGATTATTAATTTAGTATATTTTTGATGCATGGTATTTTGAGTAGTTGTTAGTACTTTTGGTATTTTTTTTAGTATTCTTTTTTAGATTATTAATTTAGTATATTTTTGATGCATGGTATTTTGAGTAGTTGTTAGTACTTTTGGTATTTTTTTTAGTATTCTTTTTTAATTATTAATTTAGTATATTTTTGATGCATGGTATTTTTAGTTGTTCTTAGTAATACTAGTATTATTTTTTAGTATTTTTTTTAGATTATTAATTTAGTATATTTTTGATGCATGGAAATTTTAGAAGTTCTGATTAAAACTAGTATAATTTTAGTATTTTTTCAGTATTTTTTTAGATTATTAATTTAATCTATTTTTGATGAATTTTATTTTGAGTAGTTCTTAGTATTTCTTTTTTTCAATATTATTTCATTAATTTTTATTTAGTATTTCTTTTTTTTCATATGATTTTATTTTATTTTATTTAATTTTTTAATTTTTTTCCTTCTAAATTCGAAAACAAGAGTAGCAATAAATAATTGCACGTAATACAATATATAAATAATTAACAATTAAATGCGATTCGAATTCCAATTTCCAATTTGCCTCAAATTGCGTAGTTTGTGTCTGTATGTGTGTGTGTGTGTGTGTGTGTTGTGGCATGCAACAAAGTGGCAATCAGCGCAACGACAATTGAATGCAGGTGGGGCAATTAGCAAAGTCAAGTGTATGTGCTACTACTACATAGAACTCTACAAATGATACAGAGAACAGAAGAGAGACAGTGCGAGTGTGAATGTGTGTGAGAGAGAGAGACAGAAACACGCGCAAAACACGCACAAGCAGGCACAAACAAGCACAATAATAACAAGCATTTAATTTCATGTTAATTGTATTTGGTTCTGGTTCCGCTTCCGCTACAAGTCTCCAACAACAGCAAGTGGTACGAGGATAGGTTGGGGGGGGGGGGTGTGTGTGGGGGCTACCCATTAATTTTGTGCATTTCAGCGCAACATTTTCATGTAATTTATTTGCATATTTTGCAGCTGTAAAGTGACAGGCCATGAAAATTATGCTACAAAATGCCGCGAATACCATACGATATGGTAAGAGGGGGAGGGTGTGGTGGCAGGTAGTTCGCTGCAAGCGAGACAACGCCTTCATATGCCTCCATCTTCTTCATTTTTTTATTTTTTTTGTTTTTGCCTTTTAACCCATGAAGCCTGAAGCTTCGATAAAATGCCAAGCAAAAGGTGAAAATGCGTTTGCTAGCTAAACGCATTTACGTGTCAAAACTAATTTAATGTGTACAAGCAAGCAACCATCCCCATACACTTTCCATCTCCTTTCTTCGTTGTTGTGCTTTTAGAAATTCCTCCCTTCAATCGACGTTGGCGCAACAGGAAAAACAAAAACGTAAACGAAAACGTAAAGGAAATCGCATACGCAGCGCAGCGCAGCGCACAGTGAAAGCGTTCAACGAGCGACCAGCTAAACATATTTTGCTTATTTATTTGAAATTGTTGTTCGTGTTGCTGTTGTTGTTGTTGTTGTTGTTGCTGTTATTCCCCCTCGACACAATTCTCACCTAATAAAATAACAATGGGAGCGCTCACAACCCCCTGAGGCGTTGCCCAGGGAACAACAGCAGCAGCAACAGCAACAGCAGCAGCAACACATTTCACATCTCACATGTTGCGTCTGGTCTTCCCTGCTGCTTGTTGTGTCCCTTTTACATTTCTCTGTTGTTGCTGTTGTTGTTGTTGTTGTTGTTGTTGTCTGCTTTATTTTGATGTAAATTTAATTTCGGTTTTGCACATTTTGAGGTTTCTTTCCCCTAGCACATAATATACTCTATAACTTTACATATTTTGCTCTCTTTCTCTCTCTCTCTCTGTCTGTGTCTATGCCTGTGTCTCCGCATCTCTCTGTCTCGTTGTCACTCTTAATGTCCCCAGAGACATTTCGACCATATTCGTAATGCGTCTTTTAACGTTGACATTGCGGCTGCCCATCATCCGCGACGACAACAACATTCTCCAACTCCCAGTCCAGTTCCCACACCAGCTCCCATACCAGCTCCCATAGCAGTTCCCATTCCCAACTTTAACTACATTTCTCTTTACTTTCATCTGCCAACTTCTTCCATCAGCATTCGCATTCGTCCTTGTTCTTTTCGCATATTGTTCGCCTTTGTCCTAGACTAACCGTTATACATGCCCCAATCCCTGCTTCATTCTACCAACATGCTTATCACACATGCACTTTGATTCCCCTCGGAGCAAAACACGACGCGACATTTTTTTTTATATATATATATTTTTTTTTTTCCATACACTATGCGTCGTAGAAAATTCTGCAGATACTTTGACTTTTGAGTTTTAGTTAAGCTTATGAATTTTTTTTTTTTTTTATACTTTTAGCAAACATATATCTAGAGGTCTATGGTAAAAGTTGAGCAACTGTTGAGTATGCGTTGTAACATATTATAATTATATAGTCAGTGCTTAATGTTAACAGTTGAGCAACTGTTGAGTGATATGTAAGTGTATAAAATGTGCAACTTATGCTTGCAAAGTGTCATGTTTCTTTGGGTGTTAAGCAACGATTTCAATTAAAGGTTTTCGTTCCGTTACATTTGCCATTTACCGCTAAAAGTCTCAGTTACTCATAATAAAAAAAAAAGTGTGGGAGTCTTAAAGTATGCTCTGTAAGTGTATGTGTGTGTGTATAGCTTTCAAGTTCAATGACCAGGCGACAGCAACAGCAAAAGCAGCGGCAGCTTAACAATACAAACACAATAAAGTAAAAGAATTGACGGCAAAAAAAAAAGAAACGAAAGAAAGAAAAGCATTGCGTTGAGTATAAAGCTGAGTCACAGTGCTGGCACTGCTGCCAGAGAACTGTTGTCACCTGGCCACATTCACTTGACACAAGGCTTAATTACCGTACAGCACAAAAAAAAAAAAAAGCAAAAAGAAAAAAAAACACAAGTCCGAAATGTACTGTAAGCCTTGGCTCTGAGAGAACTGTGAGAACTGTGGGAACTGTGAGAAGAGCTCTGCTCTGAGGCTGTGCAAAAAGCCGTTGAGTGCACTTGAGGTAATTTGATTTAATTGTGCGTGGTTTTTAACAACAACAACAGCAATCACATGTATAGAATGAGAGAGATAGAGAGAGAGAGAGAGACAAAGAGAGAGAGCTACTACTTGTGTATGTTGTGGACTCATAATAAAATTTACAAGTGCACAACGTTTTTTGCCTCTGTCTCGTCTGCTGGCACCTCTGCTTCTGCTTTCTCCTCTGCTGCTGCCACTTCTGCTACCACTACTGTTGCCACTCCTGCTGCCTTCAACATCTTTGACTTGTGCTGCTGCTTTTGACTTCTGCTGCTTCTTTTGCTTTTCACTCTATTGTCCTGCTACGTCTTCAGCTTGTTTTTTTTTTTTTTGTTTCTTCTTCATCATTTTCTTCTTCTTCGTCGTGTTGTTTACCAAGTTCACAACTCTCTCTTGAACTTTGCCCCAGCCAAACAAGTTGCAACCATGCAACCATGCAACCTGTAAGTTGCTAGTGGCAAACGCCAAGTGGCAAGTGGCAACTTGACTGAGATTCTATGCTACTTCAACTACAACTACTACAACTACTATTACTACTACCACTAGCTGCAACTAGTCAACATTATCTTGCCTTGCCTTACCTTACCTTGACTTATGCTTATGTTGCCTTTGAGCTTGATTAACTTTGTTTAATATGCATACGCTGTAAGCATTTGAAACTATTGTAATTATAGTCTATATATATATATATATATATATATATATATATGTATGAACATATCAAAGCTGTTGACGAAACTATTCAATTTCCATATAATAACTATTGAGCTAACAGCAACAACAACAATAACAGCAGCAGCAGCTACAACTGGCACTTGCACTGCTAACTTTTCTCATAGAAAACTTAAATTAATCATGTGCTGTAGATATTATATATATACATATATATTACAGATCCATACACATAAATAACATAATAAATTCATATATCATTCATCTATATATATACACACACACACACACACACACACACACATATATATATATAAATATATTTATTTTTTTCACACTCATAAAATCAACTTAATTTCATCATGTTGATTTATTATGTTACACAAAAAAAAAAAAAATATATATATATAAAAAAAACACAAATTAAAAAAAAAAATCACTTAAAATGTTACAATTATAATTATAATTAATTAAACAAAGATAAATAATTAAATATAAGAAAATAAAATCATTAAAATTAAAATTATAAAAAAAAATAAATAAATAATAAAATAAATAAATAATAAAAAAAAAATAACAATTAAATAAATAAATAATAAAATTAATGAATAATAAAATAAATAAATTATAAAATAAAATCACTTAAAATTTTACAAATAAAATTATAATTATAATTAATTTAACAAAGATAAATAAATAAATAATTAAAGTTAAGAAAATAAAATCACTTAAAAACTACAATTAAAATTATAAAAAAAATAAATAAATAGTAAAAATAAATAAATAATTAAATAAATAAATAATAAAATAAATAAATTATAAAATAAAATCACTTAAAATGTTACAAATGAAATTATAAAAAAAAAAATAAACTAAAACAAAAAATAAATAAATAAATAAAAAAAAAATAAAATGATTTAAAATTTACAATCAATATTGCAAATGTAATAAAATTAAAAAAAAAAAAAAAAATAATAAAATAATTAAATAATAAAATAAATAAATAATAAAAATAAATAAATTATCAAATAAAATCACTTAAATCACTTAATCAATATTGCAAATGTAATAAAATTAAAAAATAATAATAATAATAATAAAAAATTAAATCTCTTAAAATATTTCGATTAAAATTAGCCAATGTTTAGATATATTTTTTTTTTAAGAAAAAATATACAAATAAAATTATAAACAAATAAATAAATTTTAAATAAATAAAATAAAATCACTTAAAATGTTGCAATTATAATTATAAATATTTGCACGATTTATAGCAAATATTTAAATTTTTTATTAAATTAAAATAGACAAAAAAAATGTTAAACATTTTTTTTTCAATTAATTTTATAAATATTTGAAATAATTTTAAAATTGTTTTTATTAAATTAAAATAATAAAAAAAATTATTTATATTTTTTAATTTTTAATTTTGAGTGCAAAATAAATTTAATTTTTTTTTTATAATTAAAATTTAAATAAATATTTTTTTATTTTAAGGTAATTTTCTTGCCTTAGAGTATCTGCAATTCATATTAATGCTAGACAAAACTTGTGTAATTCGTTTTTAATTTTCTTTGCCATTTGTTGTTGTTGATGTTTTTTTTTTTTTTTTTATTGCTGTTATTTGCATAAATCATCAAAGCAATTGCTTTTAATGCATAATTTATGACAATTGCGTGCGGTTGTTTTTCTCTTGTTTTTTATCCCTTTATTTTCTCATTTATTTTTTTTTCTTTTTGTTGTTTTTTGTTTAACATTTTATTTTATTTAATTTAAATGTTTTTTTTTTTATTCTTTTTTTTTTGTCGCCGTTAGAACTATGTGAATTTATGGCTTCCGCACATTTCCGTTTCCGTTTGCAATTAGGTAGCAAAAAAAAAAAAAAATCGAGGGAAATAAAAAGAAAAAACCAATTTCATTCATTTATTTATAAATTTGAAAGTTGATGCGATTTCAACGTGCCAAAACGCAAATTGTAATCAAAATTTAAAAATAAAATTTAACAGAATTTTTAAACATTTATTTTACAGTTGCCTTTTCGACATGCGTTTAAAGTTAATATCACATCATTTGCAGCAAAAGAAAAACTAGCTAAATTAAATGGCTAAACATGTGAAACACATGTGCCGCCCACTTTGTGGCTGCTGTTTTTGTTGTTGTTGTTGTTGTTGTTGTTGTTACCCCTGCGGCTTATTTATTAATAATGCATGCAACTGCATTTTCATAGCATTCAACATAGAGGCATGGGTGCAGGGTCGCCAGGGCGGCTAATGGGCGTGGCAACCGCGACAACGTGGTCAACGATTTACACATGGCAAACAAAATGTTTTCACATTCACTATTTTTAGACAATGTTGCATGTTGCATGCTGAATTCTGAATGTTGAATGTTGAATGTTGAATGTTAAATGTTGAATCTGCCACAAAATGGCCAAAGCCAAAAAATAAAAACATACAAGTAAGAAAGTTACAAACGAATGTCCTGCACTAAAAGATATCCAGTATAAATGTGAGATTTATGCTGGCGCTAGTGGGCGTGGCAAAAATCCAAAATATATTTTAGCTATCTGCAACTAGTATAAGCAATTTGCAACAAATTTAAAGTCTCTAACTCTTATAGTCGCTGACATCCAGAAGCTCAAATGTACAGACAGCTGGGCATCCGAAGTCCCGAAAAATCAGACTAAGTCCCATTGACTCTGTTGTTGATATTAAGCAAGCATATACATGCTTTATAGAGTCTACAATGCACTGCTGCATGTTTGCTGCTGTTACAGTGTCAATATACCCGCTGTGTCATCTATGTGTACTGGGTATAAAAGTAACTTACACTGCACAAAAAAAAAAAAAAAAGTTGAATATAGCGTATGGACCTAAGGCAGTAAACACTTTGAAAGGTGTGAAATTATAAAAGAAAAAAAAAAAACATTTTGCAATCGCAAAAAGTTAAAAATGCAACGCAAAGCTACTGTCAAAATGCTCAAAGAATTTTACTCGATTTTCTTCTTTTTTTTTTTTTTGTTTGTTTGTTTGTTAAAAATTATGAAAAACAAACTGCGCAATGCAATTGTCAATTGGCATAATGATTTTTGATTTTTGATTTTTGATTTTTAGATGCTTAATTTATGCTTTAATTGCATATTTTGCGCTCCAATGCAAAAATAAATACATATTCAGTCAGCGTTCAGTTGTGTTCTCTGCGATTTATGTGCGAATATTTGTGTGCAACCGAAAAAGTATGCAATGCATTTCATTTAGATAACCGCAAATATTTACCACAAAATGCATTCGCATCACATTTGTAACGTGACAAAAATTCCCTCAGCGCACTCCAGGCAGCAGCGCATTTTCTCGCCTCCCCCAACCTATCAGCAGGCTAAAGCTCTGTCTCTGTCGCTCACTTGCACGCTTGCTCATGCCTAACACACGCTTGAAGCGACTGTAAATTATTGATGACTGTCTGTATGTCTGTATACCTGGGTGTGTAGGTGTGTGTGTGTGTATGTTTGTTACACCTGGAAAACACGAAGAGCGAGCTCGCGTGTGTTTACAATCTGCACAATATTTGTTGCATACTTTGCAGCATAATTTATGCATTCCAATTGGATTTGATGGAGTTTATTTTATTTCAAGCATCTATCGCAAATATGTATTTTCTGTTATTTCTATCTCTCTCTCTCTCTTTCTATCTCTCTCTCTCTCTTTCTATTTGTATTATTTGCATTTGTAAATTTCAATGGAATTTTTATTTCATTATCTATTTTATTATTATTATTATTATTTTTTTTTTTTCTACTTCTAATTCAACTGCATTAATATAATTTAATTGTGTTTCAATCATTGGCTAATGACATGAAATTTAATTAGGTTTTGCGATTGCGATTAGTTATCGATTTTTCTCCGTTTTTTTTTTTTTTTTTATTGTTTAGTTTGAGTTTCTGTCAATAACATGACTCGCCTCTGAGCATTTGTTTTTTGCTAAAATTTTGCAACAAAAAATAATTTCGCTTATCGATATGTATATATATCGATATATATATATATATTGATATCAATTATGTATCAATATCAGTTTTATTCGCGCATTGTTTTTTTTTAGTGTTATCGATAATCAATCGTTTATCGTCTCATACGCTATTAATTTGATATTCTTAAGTATTATCGATAACATATCGATTAACGATTAATCAAATATGTTTCACAGCAATCTTTAAAAGAAAAATTTTAAATGTACCAATAAGTTTATATATCTTCACTGCATTGTTATCGATAAGTATCGTTACGTCTAACTTCGATAAAATATTGAAATTAAGAAACCAGCATAAATCTTATTTTTTTAGCATCATTTAATTAATAATTTTTTTTTTTTTTTTGAAATTTTGTGGTGTCCATTTGATGATTAAGATATTTGTTGTTATCGATTATCTAACAATCGATAATAAAACCACATATGTAATTGCATGAAATTTATATTCGAAATAGATTTTTCTCATCGATTTGTGAATCGATTAGCGTCTAGCATATCCCAGATAATCCATGATATTGGCAAATCGTTTGCTGCGTAAAGTGAAGACATCGGACTGCCGTTTGAGTATGCCATAACTGACAGCATCCCGTAAATTGAGTCGAACTTGACGTTGAAAGTCTGGATCAATGCGGCGATATCGCACGGATAATACGGAAACAATTTCCGTATCGTGCATGGGCCTCTGTGATTTCTGTAGCAATTCGAGTATTGTATGCAACAGTTGTGGCACAAGACGTTGCGGCTTGGCTGAATGTGGTAGCCGATAGCCTATGCGTTGCATGCTGCGTCACGTTGCAAACAACGATTACAATTTTAAAGGCATTCACGGGCAGCGTATAACCAAAATTTTTTATAAATTTTTTATCTAATTTTTTTTCGAAAAATAATTTTGAAAAACGAAATGAAAATTTTGTTTTGTTGTGATTGTCATTCGTTTTTTTTTTTTTTTGACGACCTAGGGGAGTAGGAAGTCGACAATAGTGGCAAGGCATAGTCGACCAACAGGGTTTAGCTCATGGCCAATTAATCAAGAGAGCGTAAGAGTGAGAGAGAGAGAGAGAGAGAGAGAGAGACAGAGAGACATAGATAAGTGAAGTCACTACCGGATAGGATGTTGCACAGTGCAATTTGAACTTGAATAACCTCGAGATATAAAAACGAAACTGCGCTGACAAAGGCGGCGAGACAAGAGGACAACGAGACAACAAGACAAAGGGACAACGGTACAAACGGTACAAACGGGACAAACGGGACAACAGGACAAGAGCTAGAGAAGGACAAGCATCAAGTGACATTTGAGCAAAGACAAAAAGTCATTATCACAGCGACAGACTACACTGAAAGAAAAAGTAAATAACGAAAAGCTGAATCAAAACAAAATTAATATAAAACCAAGCATTGCGTAAGCTTTCAAATTTATGAATCTCAAAGTAATGCCAGAGAAAAAGTTATAGCCATAGAGTACAATTTTTGACTTACGCTTTGGGTAACTTTCTCTAGAAATTTTTATTTCACATTCAAATTTTGTGCAGTGTACGAATCAGGCTGAAAACGTAAAGAAAGAGGCAAGCAAACTGGCGACATATGAAGCATATGTATATATTTTCTGCGTCTATGTGTGTGTGTGTGTGTGTGTGTGTTTGTGCCTGTTGGAGCACGTGGCTGCCAGTCTCTGTCGCCATGTTGTTGCCTTTTCCGGCATTTTGTTTACGATTTTTGCTACCACCCAAGCGACTTCTCATCCTATCTTCAGTTATCCTTCTCCGTCAGACTAGCTAAATCTACGAACTCTACAAAAATTCTACCTAACTCTTTCTACAAAATGTTTATGCCTCAAGCGATGCGACCCACGCTTATGCGGATTTCCTTCTGGCGTCAGCTCTGCCAGTTTTCCCTGAACGATTTTCACTTGTTTTGCCCGTTGGCTGCTTTTGTTTTTTTCACTCTTTTTTTTTATTTCCTCCTTTACTTTCTGCTATGTTTTTTTCATCTGCTTCTTCATTCACGTTTTTTCCTTTTTTTATTTATTTTTTTTTATGTCCTGCAAAGCCGCCAAGTGCAATTGTCATAAAGTGTCATTGGCTGACGTCGCGACGTTGCTGTTGCTGCTGCTGCTGCCGTTGCTGCCTCTTGCGTCTTTTGTATGTAGTTTGCTGCGGTGAATCAACTTAAATGAGTATCCGCTTTATAACTAGACAAGTGAGTGAGGAGAACTAGAGTGAAAGCCAAACAGAGAGAGAGAAAGAGAGAGTAGAAATTCGTATAGGATTCGTCAGGCAGTTTCTACTTCTACTTCTACCAAGCTTCAGCTTCCTCTTTCACTTGTTTGCTGCTGATACAGCCGAGAGGAAAAGCAATTGGCTTTGTACGCGATTTAGCTTTGTTTTTCCACGCAGTCATTGAAAGTCGAAGGACATAGCATATGACAGAGTAAAGGATACGCTCAAAGCCATGGGTCTTAGTCTCTGGGTCTCGGCAGTCTCAGCGCGTCTGTTTCCTAACTAGCCTCCAGCCAATGCTGGTCACTTGCAATGATTCTTATCAGGACTTTTGCAGTTGCCAGTCAAAAGAGCAAAAACATAAAGTGAAAACCAGAAAGAGACAGAGAGAGAAAAAGGAAGAGAAATAAAAAGACTAAAAGAAAGAGAGAGAGAGAGAGAGTATGGTAAAGTGATCAGACAGATTGTAACTAAGAATTGTTGACATACATGACATAGAAATGCAGCTAAAATCGAAAGACAGTCTTACGTCAACATTTCAGTTTGCCAACAGTTTCAATTTAAACGTTTAAGAATCAGATACAAAGAGGAATGAGAAAAGAGAATAAAACAAAAAAAATGTGTTGTAAGTGACAAAGGTGAAGGGATGATATATGATGAATAAATGGATAAAGGAAAATAGATAAATGGATAAATGCATAGCAGGGAAAATAGAAAGATAAAAATATGGATAAAATTATTGATGGGTGGATAAATGATTAAAAATAGATAAATATATTAATTGATCATGGGATAAAAGAATAAATAAATAAATAAATAAATAAATGAATAAATAAATAAATGTATAAATATATAAATGGATATGATAAATGGATTTTGATAGACGGCAACTTTGAAAGAGATGGATAAAAAGGAAGGTGGATAGTTGAGCCTATGGATACATAAATGAATAAATGAATAAATGAATAAATGAATAAATGAATAAATGAATAAATGAATAAATGAATAAATGAATAAATGAATAAATGAATAAATGAATAAATGAATAAATGAATAAATGAATAAATGAATAAATGAATAAATGAATAAATGAATAAATGAATAAATGAATAAATGAATAAATGAATAAATGAATAAATGAATAAATGAATAAATGAATAAATGAATAAATGAATAAATGAATAAATGAATAAATGAATAAATGAATAAATGAATAAATGAATAAATGAATAAATGAATAAATGAATAAATGAATAAATGAATAAATGAATAAATGAATAAATGAATAAATGAATAAATGAATAAATGAATAAATGAATAAATGAATAAATGAATAAATGAATAAATGAATAAATGAATAAATGAATAAATGAATAAATGAATAAATGAATAAATGAATAAATGAATAAATGAATAAATGAATAAATGAATAAATGAATAAATGAATAAATGAATAAATGAATAAATGAATAAATGAATAAATGAATAAATGAATAAATGAATAAATGAATAAATGAACAAATGAATAAATGAATAAATGAATAAATGAATAAATGAATAAATGAATAAATGAATAAATGAATAAATGAATAAATGAATAAATGGATAAGTGGGTAGATGGAAGATAAAAAGATAAAAAGATAAAAAACTGGATAAAGGTATATATATCTGGATAAATGAATGAAAATATACTAATGGATAAATTGATCATAGTATAAATGGATAATTATATAAATAAATAAATGGATAAAAATATAAATAGATAATAGGTAGATGGCGAGATGGATAATGTGATGGATAAAACGATAGGTAATTGGTTGGGCAAATGGAGATAAATGTAAATAAATATATATAAAGGGATAAATAATAGATATATGAATAATATTATTGATGACGTATAGAAGGATAGATGATTGGTGGAGCAAATGGAGAGATGGATAAATATGCAAATGTATAAACGGATAACAGATAAATAAATGCTTAAGTGGATAAAGGATTAAATTAATTGATGGATTCAAAGAACGATGGATATTTGAATCGACAAAAAGGCGGATAAATGGAGAATGTGATAGATGTATAATTATAAGGATACATTAAAGGAAATATAGGCGAAAGTTAAAGTGATGAAAATGAGAGTAAATTTTGCTAAAAGAAGACAAAGAAAAACAAAAAAATAATCAAGAAAACTAATAAAAAAAATAAAAATGATTAAAAGAGAAAGATAAGAAAAATAGACAAAGAGACAACGAAAAAGACAAAGAATTAACTTTCAATACGCAGCATTGAGACAATGATATAGAAATAATATAAAATCTTTTATAGATTTTATAGACACAACTTTACTTTTTGGTCATTGACTGTTGAGTTCAGCTGCTAAAAATAAATGTAGAAAATCAAAAAAGAAGAAAAAGAAAAAGATTTGCAAACTGTTTTTCTATATGCCAGATATGTCAATAGTGGCAAGTGGCAAGCGGCAAGTAGCAAGTGGCAAGCGGCAAGTGCATGGCCAGTCTTGTCTCTTTGATGGCGCAGAGCAAAACGAAAGGCGTGTGGCAATGTGTGGGCGTACTCGTTATGCGTTTACGCAGCCTTTAAGCGCCTTAAAGCGGCTTAAAAACTCAACACGAATGAACATGTCCCGCCCTCAAAAACAAAAAAAAAAAAAAAAAAACAGAAAAAAAGTCGTATTATGCTGCATAGCCACAGGCGGTCAAAAGTGTCCGGCACAGCTATTGAGAGAGGGGTAAATCGAAAGAGAAAGATAGAGATAGAGAGAGAGAAAGAGAAAGATAGAGAGGGGAAAACTGCTGTTGGCATTTGGCCAAAGCGAAAACAGATTGAAAGTGACAGCGAACGAACGAACGGCAAAAATTTGTGAAGTGTGCCGTGAATTGGCGGCTACTATTTTTTTTCTTTTCTGTCTTTTTTTTCTTTTTTTTTTGTTTGCCATCACCCCCCCCCCCCCCCCCACCATTTCCATTCCATCGTTACTCCTGCAATCGACACTCAATAAGAGAATACAATTTTTATTGCATACCTGCAGGCGCATCATTCAGTTATCGATAACTGTTTTTGGCTAAAGTAAAAGGAAATCTGTTTTTGGCAACGATTTCGAATTGAATTTTTGCTAGCAGCGATAAAACGTAAACAATTACGAAAGATGATGCAGCCAAAAGCAATAACAACAATAACAACAGCAAACAGCAGCAGCAGCGAAAGCAACACATACATTTCCAACACCCTTGGGGCAGGCAATGACAAATGCTGTGTGATGCTTCGCTAGCAGCTAGCAGCTAGTAGACACAGTGGCAAGTGGCAGAAACTGCTGTTGCCGCGTAACGTAACTTTTGACTTTTGGACAACGCAGATGGCGACATTGAGCAATTGCCAAACATAAATATGTAACACACACACGCAGTTCAAGATACAGCCAGAAAGAGAGAGAGAGAGAGATAGAGAGAGGGAAGTTGAGATAGTGTAGCAACCACCTGTCGGGATGGGTATAAACATAAATGAGCATACAAATCAAAACAAGCAACATGCCACAAGACACATGCCACATGCCACATGCCACTTACGACATGCAACAATGTTGCCAATGTGGCAAGGACATGCGCATTATCTAAGCCAACAACATTTGTTGCTCAACAATGTTGCCAAAACCATCGCGAAACTTCGACACTCAGCGAGAGAGACACAAAGAGAGCGTGCAATTTATTGCCAAGTTTTAGTGGGTTGCACCTGCGCAAAAAGTGGCAAATGATTGAAGCAAATATTTAAGAATATAAAATTTAGATTATTACATAATTTTTAAGAATAAAAATATAAATTATCAAGAATAATTTTAAACATTATTTTTATTAATTTTTTTTTGTTTTTAATGTTAATATTTCAAGTTGTAGGAATTTTTAATTTTTTAATAAAATATTTACATTATTAATTAATTCTTAAAAATTATCAGAAATAATTTTCAGCGTTATTTTTTCTATTTTTATTTATTTAATATTAATAATAAAAACTAATTTCAAGTTAAAGGAATTACAAATTAATTAATTAATGCTAACAAATTATCAAGAAGAGTTTGAATATTTTTTTATTTTTATTTTTGTTAATATTAATAATAAAACGTTATATCAAATTAAATAAATTTAAATTATTTTGCATTTTTTGCTTAGAAATTAACAAAAATAATTTAAATCGAATTTTTTTTTTTTAAATTTCTTAATATTTTTTTCAAATATTTGAAAAATGTCATTAAATTCATTTTAAAAATTATTTAAAATATTTTTTTTGTTTATATTTTATAAACATATTAATAAATATTTAATTATAATTTTAAATAATTATTTATTATTTATAAATATTTTTAAATTATTTATAATTATATTCTCTTGAAACTCTTTTACTTTTTAACGATTTTCTTATATTTTTTTCAAGTAATCATTTAAGAATTTCTTTTTTTCTGTTTTTTTTTTTTTTATTTTGTGTTTTTTCTTTTGTATTTTATTATAATTATTAATAACTTACAATTGTCAAAAGGTGTGCAAAAGTATTTAAATGTTTTAAATGTTAAGCCGCATCAATATAGTATTTAATTTTCTCTGCTATTGTTCTTTGCAGTCTCTGTTATTGCTGTTATTGCTATTGTTGCTGTTGTTATTGTTAAGCCTCAATACTGCTTTATAACGGCAATTTCACATACTTAACACACACTGCAAAGAACAAAAGGAAAAATGTATTTATGAGTCAACCAACATCGCATTAATCCCACATAAATGATAAGCGTAATTTTCGCAACAAACTGCCGAATATGCTCTTTGATACCCTGCAAAAAATAATTATCGCAAACTGTATATACAATCAAAAAAAAAAAAACAAACAAGTGCAAAAAAATAAATAAATATTTTATAATAACAAAAATGTAACGAATTTTGAATTTTTACAATTTTTTTTAATTTTTTTAAGTATTTTGTTTTTTTAGTATTTTTGAGATTTATTTAATTTAGTGTTTTTGCATTTTTTTTTCGATTTATTTTAGGCTTTTAGTATATTTTTACAGTATTTTTTTATTTTAAAATTTTTTAATTTTTTTTTTTGTTGGTATTTTTTTATTATTTTATATTTTATATTTTATTTTATATTTTATATTTATATTTTTACATTTTATTTTTATTTTTTATTATTTTTTCATATATTCGTAATTTTATAGAATATCACATAGTAAAGTATTTTTAAGTAATTACTATTCTTTTTCAGTATTTTTTTTGTAATATTTTGAATATGTTATTACCGGGTATGGACAAGTCGTTCAGTCTGCTATATCTTATATTTTCGTTTTGTTTATTACCTTTGCGCTGTTGCAATACTAGCTTCAATACAATTTCAAAAATGACGCTTGGAATTTATTTATTTATATGTTTGTATGTTTGTATTTTTCGTTGCGTTTGCGTTTGTCTGTATTGCATGTTTGTGCGTGTTTATGCATGCGTATGCATGTGTTTTCCCTATATCTCTCTCTTTGCATGTGTGTGTGTGTGTGTGTCTACGTTAAATGCTGCTGAAATTACACTATAAAAATGCTGTTTAATTAGCATATGGTGGCAATTAATTAATTTGTAAACTCAATGCCGCAATGCGTGCAACACAACACAACACACAAGGTGGCACAACACTGTGCTGCGTTACGTTTTTGGGCAGGGGGTAGGGGGCTGCCATATATATTCTCTTCTTCTTTTTTTTGTTGAGCTTTAAGTTTGGGTTTGAGTATTTTTTATATGCAATTTTCATATTAAATCAAAGATTATTGTTTAATTAAACGCAGACAGATCGAACGACAGTGTGAGATAGTCAGAGAGAGAGAGAGAGAGAGAGAAAGAGAGAGAGATAGAAAGAAAGAGATATAGTGAATATACATATGTTGTGGGAGGCAGAAAATAAACAAGTTTGTATTGTAGTTGAAAATAACGAAATATTTTGCAACATAAATGTGTTGAATCTGACATGAAATATATATATATATATATATATACATCTGTATATCTGTATATATTTATATCGAATGCAACATAAAGTTTAAGTGCGAATCAAAAAAAAAAAAAATATATATATATATATATGTGTATATATACAAACAATTTATGAAAGAAAAACAACTTAAAACATTTTTTAACAATTCGACAATCGCTCAACGAATCGAGCAACTTCAACAGATAATGATATATAAATTCATATACATATACATGATATATCTGTGCACAATAATTGTTGATTTAACGTTTCGAAAAATATTAAAGGAAAAACCAGATTAAAAAAATATGCAAAGCCTGACTTTTATATATCCTATAAATTTACAAAAATTCGCAGTTGAAAATAATAAACACACATAAAAATATTTACATATGCAACTATAGAACTAATATACCCATGATGTAGTTGATGTAGTTTCATTTGATATTTTAAAATGAAATTAATGAGCGAGAAATTGCATACACATAAAATTATATGTATTCACATTAATGTTGATTGCCATGCCTCAACAAGAGGCAGAGGCAAAGGCAATGGCACGAAGTGTTTGCCACAATGGTTGTTGAGGTAGAAATGGCAATGGAAATGGAAATTGAAAGATAGAGAGAGAGAGAGAGCTTGCATTTTCGTCGAGGTTATGCGAACTGACAGCAATTTCTGACTGTTGACAACATAATCGACTTGCAATTTTAAATGTTGCAATGTGTTAATTGTATGACAGTTTTGTATTCTTATTACCAATAATCGTTAGTCGCTTTTGCTTCATCGTCATCGTCATTATCGTTAACACTAAGGGTAAAAGTTGGACAGGCGCGCTTAAGAATGTCAACGGCATACACCCAATTTTATATTTTAATACAAGTATTAATTAATGAAAACTCTATTTTTGGTTATATTGAAAGACAAGACTTGAATTACAATAATACATCATCATACTTCAAATTCATTATTTCATAAATTATATATAAAATTATTTAATATTTATTTAAATTTTCTTTTAATTTTATTATTTTATTTTATTATGTATAAAAAAAAAAAAAACGATCAAAGTAACCCTTGAAATTTACCAAAAAATTTCGACGAGCCTCAGTTCAGAGAAAAATATAGTCATAAATCATTTCGACCTCGTTTGAACAACATTGAAAAAAATAAATGTTGACCAAATTTTCGTAAACTCTGAACAAAATTTAACGTTTATTTTATTTTTATTTCGAAATTTCAAAATAAAAATTAAAATATAATGTTTACCAAAAATTATAAAGAAATAATATAAACTGGAATTTTAGTGTACAAAATTTACCAAAAAAAAAAAAAAAACATAATCCAAATTTTATATGACGCTAAATTATTGTACAAAATATTTAAATGAATTTTTGATCCTAACATCGGAGTATTTAAATAAGAAAAACAAAAAAAAAAAAAAAACATAATAAAATAATAAAAAATGAGAAGATACAACAACATGCATAACCATTTTACATACATAACTAGAAGAACCAAATAAAAACAAAACAAATAAAAAAAATAAAAAATCAAATCAATTATTGATATACAACATACAATTTTTTGTACTATACCTACCATATATACCTTTAAACTACAATGGGAACAATAACATCAATATTTCCCTTCCTATCTGAATCCACATGAACGACGATAACTTAATAATAAACGGCTTAACTTTACTCTACATACTTGCTTATAGACTCCATAGCTGGCACCAGTAAGTATTTTTATTTATTTTTTTTTTTTCCAAGTATTAAAATATCTATTAATAAAGTTTTATAATACGTTTTGCAGGAAACTCTCTTGGCTTGATATAACAAAAAAAACGGATAAAAAAAATATACGTGTGACGCCAGAATAAATTTATATTTTGATATCAGATGCTTTAGAATAAATCGACAAACCAGAACCAGAACCAGATTTTTACTTGTTTTCATTTTTAATTCTTGGGGGCAGCAATGCAAATCCATAGAGATAAGAGTTTTATATGAAAATGTAGAATATTTGGAAGTATAGAAGATGTCGAATGAAAAATGTAGGATGATCTGGATTTGGAGATGTGAGATGTAGGTTAGGATGTAAGAATATAGAATTGAAATTGGGAATATGAGAATTGAGAATATGAAGATGAGAATATGAGATTAGGAGAAAGTTGTAGGACTTGCAGATGTGAATATTGAAATGGAGAATATGGAAATGAAGTAATTAGTAACTGTAGGAGAATATGCATGATATAGGATAATGAAATATAAAATATGAAAAATGTAGGATGATCTGGATTTGGAGATGTGAGATGTAGGTTAGGATGTAAGAATATCTAGAATTGAAATTTGGAATATAAGAAATGAAGATAAGAATATGAGATTAGGAGAAAGTTGTAGGACTTGGAAATGTGAATATTGAAATGGAGAATATGGATATGGAGTAAATAGTAACTGTAGGAGAATAGGCATGATATAGGATGATGAAATATAGAATATGAAAAATATAGGTAGCGGATGGAAATTGAGTATATGAAGATGTGACATGATAATCGACAAATAACTTTTTTTTTTTAACTTTTAGATTGAGTTGATTTATAGATAAGTTTAGCTCTACATTTATAATTCCCCCCCTCAGCAATCAAATAACAAAAATCAAAACAAATTTGATTAATGTCTATCAAGTATTTCAAGAAGAAAAGAAAATTCAATTAGTGTAAAATCGAAATGAAATATTGAATATAATTTTGAATCGTAGAAACAAACGATTTGCTTTATTTATTTCAACTGTTAATCTCGAGGTTAAACAGAAAGACAGAATAGGAAAGGGAAAGGGAGAGAGGGAGAGAGAGAGTATAAAGGAGAGTGAAATTGAGGACGACTGTGAGTGCAAAGGCGATAAGGGACGTGTCTGGGGGATTATGATACAATCATTTTTCAATGTTTCCAAAACAACAACGCGGCAAACAAATCAAAATTTGTTTCACACAAATTAGTCAATTTTGATGCGATGCTTCACACAATATCGCCATTTTGTTTGACCAATTCCCTCATTGTCTCTCTCTCTCTCTCTCTCTCTCTTTCGCTCTCACTTTGTTTTTTTTTTCGCTCATACCAAATTGTCTGGCATATTATGCCATATCGCATGGCATTGCATGCGAACGACGCGTCAATAAATTTCATTGACATGTCATCAATCTCAATTTTTGTGGAAGCTCCTGTTGGAGGAGTCTGCCATTGCCATATTCATTGCCATTGCTACGCTGCTTGGCATATTACCAGAGTCAGTTTTCCCTGTCAGTTTCAGTTTGAATTTTCGGTTCCCGTTGCGTGTTACAACAACAACAACAACAACAACAGCAGCCAGCAGCTTCACTTCCAAAGTTCCTGGTTTCACATTACAGACTAAATTTTCGGTTTTAGTTCCTGTTCCTGTTTCTGTTCCTGTTTGCTTGGCTCCGTCAATTTCAGCTTAACTTTCAGTTTCATCATGTAGGTTCCATTTCAGTTCCATTCCCCAACAGATTCAATATTTGTACGGTTTCGGGTTTTTCACATTTTAGTTTCACTTTTTTAACTCAGTTTCAGCTCTAGCTGCAGCTTCAAATTTACGTTGCCGTTTTCGTTTCAATTACAGATACTTAAGCAGCATCTCAAACACTTTCGATCCGAATTGATACAATTTAAACGTAAATCAATAAATTTATATTTTTGTTGCATAAAATAATAATATTTGTAAGTGGCCGTCCGGCTGTTGCATACAGCCAAAGACACACATACAGCATGCCTTTACTTTTCTCGTGCTTCTCTTCTTCTGCTCGTCTGTTGTCCATCTCATCCCCAGATATTCCCTCTGTTGCCAGCAATTTGCCAGTTCGTGCAGCTGCCATCATCTTGACTTGCTCCTGGGGGCGCTTCAAGTTTGCGTTTTGGTTTTGCCACTTTGCTGTTGCTTTGAATACTTTTTATTTCAATTTCCTGCCACAAAGCGGCACCGACAGCAACAGCAACAGCATCACCAAGAGCAGCAGCTACGTAGCAGCAGCAGCAGCAGCAAAGACTATGACAGAGGTAACGGCAACGGCAGCGGCAACAAAAGACAAATTTATGCCACATTAACAGCTAAAAGCTTTCAAAATGCGTTTGGATGCGCCAACAGGCGGCAATGGCAGCGCAGTCAACGTTAACGTTGACGTCAACGTCAGCGACCCTCGGGCCAGAAGCGACACTACCCCAAACAACATTTCTTGCAAGTATGACCAGAAATTTTTGGCACAAGTTAAACACTGAGAGAAATTTTTGAGTATTATTTACAAAATGCAGTAAAAAAAAGAAGTAAAAAAATATTAAAACAATGAATATAAAAATATTAAAAAATTACTAAAATGTAAAAAAAATATTTATTTAAAACAAAACGACAAAAAAAAAAAAATAATAATAATAATAATAATGTAAAAATTAAAATTTCGAAAAATGAAAAAAATGGAAAAATATATAAATAACTTCAATTATATTAAATACAAAAAAAAAAAATTCCAAAAATATTAACAAATATTTAAAAAAAAAAAAAAACTCCAAACTAAAAAATAAAAAAAAAATATTACATTATATACTAAAAAAAAAATTATAAGTTTTTTGATTATTAAAAAAATTATAATTACTCTAAAAAAAGGTTTAAATATTTTTAAAAATAAAGAAAACTGCACAAAAATATTTCAAAATATTGTAAGATTGCAAGCACATAAAAAAAAAAAAAAAATACTAATCCTGCCGAAATAGTAAAAAATAAAAATAAAAAAAAAAATATAAAGTTGTTTTTTTTCGCTGAGTGTAAATGCTGTTATGCTGTCACTTTCCTTTGGGCTATAAGGAGAAAATAAGTATGGTATGGAGTCGGGGTGTGTAAGTTAAGTCTATGGGTATGGAATTGGTGGGGAACAAAAACTCAGACTCCCCTAAAAACGCGCTTAAAAACAAAAGCGAGCGAGCATTAAATTTAACGCGAACAAACTTGTCCCATTTTGTTGTCTGTTGCTGCTGCTGCTGCTGCTGCTGTTGTTGTTGCTTGTTATTGTGCTTATTACTGTTGTTGCTCTTACTGCTGTTGCTATTGCTATTGCTATTGCTGCTGTTGGTGTTGTGCTGCGACAAATTTCAGTTAGCTCATCCATCCGATGCGTCGTCAACGCCGGCAATGCCCGCCGGCTGCCAGGCAGCTGGCAACGTCAAAAGTGCAGCTCAAAACTTCAAAACGAGTCACGTTGCCACGCCCAACGCCCACAGCCCACAGGCGCCAGTATACAAAACACACACACACACACACACCCTTCCTCCCCCATCTAACATTCCGTTCGTCATCTTCTTCTTCTTCTTATGCTTCATACCCCTGCCCCATGGCTAGCTCTTAGCTCTTGCATGCGCTAAAATTAAGATTTATGAAGGCTGTAAAAAACAACAGCGCGACAGTTTTGTGGGGACTTTAAGGGGAGAGTGCGAAACAGTGAGATACTTGCCCTGAAAGGAGGAGCAGGAGTTGGTTGCTTTGGTTAGAGCTAGAGTATCCTTCAATGTAGATGCCAGCGAAAGCAAAAGCGGGAGGATGAATATCGCAATGAATGCGCCAAAAAATTTAACGCCCAAATGATTACAAATGAGTTGAACACAGCGTAACAAAGTTGCAAGAACACCATCACCCCATCACCCCATCCCCTATCTTTTATCCTCATCCCCATTCCCTTTGCATTTGGACAGTCACTGTTGCTGCGTTCTCAAATTGTGTCATTGCAAATCAAATCAACGGACGTGACGTCATCCAAAGCATTTTGCATTGTATTTTGTACGAAAGAAAGAAACTTTTCACCAAATACGAACAAAATGCGAGAAAAGAAGAGACAGAGGAAGAGAGAGAGAGAGAGATATATATATATGTATATAAATGCAAAAGAAGTAAGTTCGAGTTTTGAGAATAGAGAAAGAGTAAGAGAAATAAGCGTAGAATATTTGTATGTGAAACTAAAATGCTAACAACAGACGCGAAAGTAAAAGAAAACTTTAAGCTGTCGATTTAAAAGTTTCACGTAATGCAATAAATAAAAATGTAAAATAAATGCAATATAAACTAAAAAGAAAAAAAAAAAAAGAAGCTAAATTCGTGTATGCTCGAATTTCTGTTACCCAGTAAAAAATTTGGAAAAAATCGGAAATATTCTACAACTAATAAATTTTGTAATAAATTTGAAGACTCCAGCTCTTACAGTTCCTGAAATCCAGAAGCTCAAACGAAAAGATGCAGGGCATTCGAGATTCAGGGCACCGTGTATGCCTAAATTTCTGTTACCCAGTAAAAAATTTGGGAAAAATCGGAAATATACTTGATGTCTGCCTACAACTAATAAACTTTGTAATAGATTTAAAGACTCCAGTTCTTACAGTTCCTGAAATCCAGAAGCTCAAACGAAAAGATGCAGGGCATTCGAGATTCAGGGCACCGTGTATGCCTAAATTTCTGTTACCCAGTAAAAAATTTGGGAAAATTCGGAAATATTCTACAACTAATAAATTTTGTAATAAATTTGAAGACTCAAGCTCTTATAGTTCCTGAAATCCAGAAGCTCAAACGAAAAGATGCAGGGCATTCGAGATTCAGGGCACCGTGTATGCCTAAATTTCTGTTACCCAGTAAAAAATTTGGGAAAAATCCAAAATATACTTGATAACTGCCTACAACTAATAAACTTTGTAATAGATTTAAAGACGTCAGATCCTGAAATCCAGAAGCTCAAACGAAAACATGAAGGGCATCCGAAAAGATGGACATGGTCTACTCTATCTAAAGTTCAATCCTGAAGAGTTGAGTGGCTGAGCATTTGACATCTAACATCTCCCTCTGCCTATTACCTTTATATTTCTGCGGATACTAAATAAAATTTTTGCATATTTATTTAAATTTTCACAACATATTGCAATTATTATTATTTTTTTTTTTTGTATGGTATTTCCCATTTACAATCTCATTTGATAGGCGCACTGCCAAACCTTCCTGCTGTTATGCATAAAAATGCACGAACTAGCTTAATTTAAGATACTAATCTATTATGAAATGAAGTTTAAAGCAACCGACAAAAAGTGAAATAAATATACGTTTATATCTCTCTCGCATGGTAATCCATGCAACCAACTAATCATCCTTTATTGCATTTGATAATGCCTGGAAAAAGAGTGCTATGAAATTGAAATTAAAGGGGGAACGGGGAATGCATAATTAATTTGGATAAAACTGTAAAGCGATACTTGAATTTAATGTGTGAATAAATATCTCTATATACTATATACAGTGAAAACTCCCTTAGCATAAACTTTTTATAGGCGGACACTCCTTTTGGAGACAGACAATGGGAATACACACGCCACACGCCACTTGTGCGCACGAATGTTATCCGACCTAACGATGAGTGTCCGTCCAAAAGAGTTTTCACTGTAACTGCATGCATTTTGTTTATACTGTCTGTCCTGTCTGTCTGTGCTATACAATTTTCTATGATTTTCAAATGCATTTTGCCCCAGCGATTAATTAAGTTCGCATGTAAACTGAGTGCGAACATTTTAGTTGAGATTAAAATTGCATTTATAATACGTTCAAAATGAATACTAAAATAAGATAATAATGCAAATAGTTGTCATCAAATTTGTTACTGGACTATATGCAACTAGTAATATACCCTAGAGTTCAATTAAAAATATCCTAAATGTTTTGCAACTGTGAATATACTGACTTTGTAAAGTACAATTGATCAACATTAGTTAACGTTTTATTCACAATTTGTGACTAATAACTGAGTTATGCAACTCAAACTACCTTCTATTTAGCGGAACTTCACATATATGCATATGTTTAGCAGTATAACTTCCAATTTCTATACCCAGCAACAGGATTTTGACAGATTTCAAATGACGATAAATACTAAAGAATATACCGTCAAGCTTTAATTTCATAAGTAATCATGAGAATTTTAAATAGAATTTTCCAAAAAGTATAATCTAAAGATATCAAAATTTGTTGTATTTTTTTTTTAAATTTTTTAAAACCAGGTTTTTTTATTTGTTCTAATATTTTAATTAAAAAATTTTAACATTATTTTTTTAATTTTTATTTTTAATTTTATACTTTAGTCATTGAATTTAGTATCATTATTATTGTAGAGTATAAAAATCAAATATTATGCAGGTTTAATGCTCACAACATCTGCTAAATCCTGACAAATCAATGTAGAAAAAAATATAATAAAAATATTCAATTACAAAGAACATTTAATAGCAGCAAATTGTTGGTCATACTTGTACATATGTATATCTAAAATAAATCAATAGAATTCTATAGAATGTTAAAGGTAAATACTGCACAAAGAGTTGAAGTGTAAAGTGCAACTGGTCAGCATTATTGGGCGTGTCCCAAACCTTTTTCACAAAATAACTTATAATATCGTGTGAAGCATGTGAAACAGAATAAAAAAAAAAAAAACAACGTCGTTAAGAGCAGGTAAATTTAATTATGGTACAGGACAACAACAAGCGATAGATAGCCAAATGTGCAAAATGTGAAAAATAGAGGGGAGAGCTAAACCGAGAGTGAAAGAAATGTGATGTTCTAGAATTTAAAATAAAATAAAAAAAAAATAAATAAAAATAGCAGCTTACAAAGTTTTTAGAAAATATGAAAAAAAAAACATTTATTATTTTTCTCACATTTTTATATTTTGCATTCTGAAATATTTTTAATATAAACTGTAAAATGAGAGAGAGAAAAAATATTAGATTAAAAAGCCAAGCAGCTTAATAGTTAGTAACAATTCGCAATGAATTTGAAGTTTTTCACAATTTGAAATAGTTTCACAGCAGAAACATTTGATAGACAGGAGAAGGAGAGTAATAAATCTCGCATTACGAGGTAACCAGCAGCACATATTATGCTGTATAACTTTTACTCGTTTTTCTTTATATTAATTTATATAACTAGCAACCAGAGAGAAAAGTTTAATAGAACTTTGTAGCAGCTTCACTTTTTGTATAATGTATAATGATGATAAAAATAATAGTAATACATTTTGTTTCGGAGGGCAGTCTAACTTTTATTTCTTTCCGCTGAGAATTTAAAACAAAATTTCCCTTAAAGCTTCATTTAAAAATATTAAATCTATGAATGCTTGTAACTTATAATCCCGAAAAATAGTTTAGAATATTTATAATTTTTTTAGAT
>JBAMBR010003592.1:0-15223 GCA_037044475.1 Zaprionus obscuricornis | reverse complement strand
GACGGACGACACATAATGACAGCTACACATTCAACACTCGACCATCAATGGTTGTGGGAAAGATAAAGACAAAGAGAACGAAAATGAAAACGTGAGAGCAAGAGCGAGATAGAATGAGTGAGTGAGAGAATCGGATTGCCTGTGGCTTACGCATGACAGAGACTATGGAGGCAATCATCCTGGTAAACAGTAATCGTTGAAACAGTTGCCACTAAAATCGCAACAAAAACAACAACAATAAGAACTATAGAAGCAATGACTTGTGCAGCTCGCTTTTGTCAGTCGTCATTTTTGGCCCATCAACAGTTAAATGCGTGACTTTTGGCCATTTAATGATGATACAGTGGAGCAGCAGCAGAAGCAAGCATCCATTGTCATTGTCATTGTGCTTGTGCTTGTGCTTGTACACAAATAAACAACCATAATCAGCATCAATGCCAGACAGTTAGACAATGACTGTTGAGACTGTCACGACCGCATATCGTGGGTCAGTTAGAACGACAGACAAAATGTTCTGACGGTCAGACAGAAAGTTTCGTGCTGGCTCATTTGATGACATGTCTTTTCAATGCTCAGTGTTATTAATATGCTTGTTTGTTGCCTGCGCAACAATAACGCATTTAAAACAATAACAACAACAATAACATAACAACAGCAACAACAACAAGTATAGCAAAAACAACGACATCATTACAATGAACAAGTAATACAGCGTGACCTGCTTGCCTAACGCCCCCGCAGCGGCTAACGAGCCACGATTAGGCTATAGCAGCCATAGTAGCCATAGCCAGGCAGCCAAATGGACACCAACAGCGTTGCCATTGCTCTCAGCGGAAACGGAACTTTGAGTCAATGTGAATACCAAGCCCAAGCTACATCAACTCTCGCCAGTCTCACTCTCTCTCTCTCTCTGTCTCTCTCTCTGTCACTCATCCAACCATTCCTAACATTCAGTGCTCGCATCAGCAGCTCATTTGTACAACTGATAAGTTGTTGACAATTTCACTTGGCTGGAGTTGGCCGTTTAGGTTTATTGTTTTGCCCAGCAACAGTGTTGACCAACTTGCCTAATTTAGTTGAATATTTTGATTTTGTTATCATGCCTTGATTGATTATGCAGCAAGTTAATGTCGCGCTTTAACACGTAATTTTCTTATTTATTAAATATTTATCAAGTGCAACTAAAAGATACATTTTTTTATGAATAAGTTCTATATGAAGTTAAATCTTGTAAGCTTCAGGCAGACTAAGAAAAAAGTTGTTCATACGTGAATCCTGAATTTTGTACCGATACTATGGCAAACTATATGAAATATTGGTCGGATCTGGTTAGTTCCAACTTATACACGGCATATTGCAATGGGGATTACGTATGAAAAGTTTCATGGAGATATTTGGAATCTGTTGTCGATGCTGAGCAAGAATATGTATGCCCTGGTGAGTCTATCTTACAAACCTTAGGAGCATGACAAACTCCTGCTCAAAATTAATATAGCTCCTGGATAAAAATAAAATTTAGATTGGTTGCTGGTAAAAAAAAATATTTATATAAATTCAATTATTGTTTTTGACATGCGGATTAATAAATTATACAAAAAAAAAAAAAAAGAATCATTTAAACATTTGATACGAAACCTTCCGGTTCCGTTTATTTCACTTATTTTCCAAATGATTAATGCAATTTCTACGTTATTTAATATAAATAATATATATAATATATTATATATATACTATATATATCTTGATAAATAATTTTTATTATTATTTTTTTTTTTTTATATATAATTTTTTCAAATTAATTTTATAAAATAATACATTTTTCAGTTCCTGGATATGTAACGGAAATACCAACGGATACGTAAAGAGCAAAGTTTATTGCATCAATTGGTATGAGAAATTTCTCGTAATCGACATTGTAATAAAATGACCCAAAAACCAAACCAAAACCAATCCGACCGAACCCAACTTGATCCGATCCTATTCAACTTGGTGACTCTACAACTTTGATACCCCGTTAACCGTATAACGAATGACGGAATGCGGAAGGCCTGTCAATACAGTTCATTGCTGTCTATAAAATCGAATCGCAGCACTTAACAAATACTTGATTTAAACTAAAGCCATACGCTTGACTAAACGCGTATTCGAACTAACGCAAAAAAAAAAAGAAAGAAGGAGCGCAACAAAAAAAAAAAAAAAAAAAAACATTCATAGACTCAACTAAAAAACTTGATGGGCGTTACGCCATTCAAAGTCTGGAGTCGAGTGCTCAAGTACATTGACTTTCCAACAGGCGTTGTGCCTCAAAGTTGAGCTCAAAGCTGCTGCAAATGCTTCGATTTTGCTAACGGTTTTTCTTTCCATACACACACACACACAGTAACACACATACACACATATATATATGTATGTACATAGTTAAAGTTGTGCTGGTCAGTCATGTGCATGGAAGCGTTGTCCAAGTGGACGAGCGAGAACATGAAAATGAAAATGGAATTGGGATTGAGATTGGGATTTGCGTATTTTGGAGTTCGAGGGGTACGAGTTTTGAGGTTTATAGTTGTGGCAAAAGAAAAATGCTACGCTTGTTGCCTCTCTGCTAGATGAGGCAAGGCGCAAAACCGAACCGAAAAAATTTTTTTTTTTTTTATTTTATTTCTTAATTTTGTTTTCATCTAATACTAATTTGATTTTGCTGTAAGCAGCGAACTTATTCAAGCGTCTCAACTTTATTTTTTCTTTTCTCTTTTTTTGGCTCTTACTTTCATTCTTCAAGCAAAGGCAATTTGCATTGGAATTTTTGTCTATAAGCTAAAGGAATTGAATTTTTACAATGACTAGAGATTCCTTTTGGGTCACTCTAGTTACTATAGTTAAAACTAGCAACAATAACTAGAACAACAACAACAACATCAACAACAGTTTCTATGGCAGTTTGACTATCACAGTGTATCGTATCGCATGGAACGTTATTAGCCGACCGTGTCAGGCAGTTTGTCGTACATAATGAAATACATGGCTTACATGTTTCAACGACTTCTAAACCAAATCCACGTTGCACTCCTCTTTCCAGTCTTTTTCCAGCTTTTGCCACAATACTCACAAAACTCTTCTATTCGCTGGCAATGCCAGCATGCAAGAGCATGTTGCACAAAATGCCATTTGAATTTGTGTTTTGTTAAATGCACATACACAGACACGCATACACATGCACAGACACGCATACACATATACATGAATGCATTCATATGTGTATCTATACATAGATAGATAAAAACATAGAAAATATATATATACATACTATATATATCTATGCCTGAACTGTTGTTGCTATTTCTGTTGTTGTTGCTGTTACTGTTATTGTTGTTTCTGCATGTGTTATGTGTGTTTCACAATAGTTTGGCGTCGCAATTCGAATACGTAATTGAAAAATGTGCATATCTTACAGTTTTGTGCTTATTGACTTTTATTGGACAGCTAGAAAATAGCTAAAAAAAAAAAAATAAAATTTAAGTCAACAAACACTTAAATTGAAAAAAATAAATAAATTGAAATTATTGCAGCTAAATTTAAAATATTTTATTCTAGTTACAGAAAATAAAAAAATTAAATAAAAAAATTAAACTTGGAAATTTTAGACATGTATTTATTTTATTTTTCATTTTATTATTATTAGTTTTAAATTAAAAAAATAATTATTTCTTATAAAATATAGAAAAAGGAGAAAATTGAGAAATTTGTAAAAAAAAAAAAAAATTATAAAATAAAGCAACATTAAAATTGATGCACATCAAGTGCTTTTGTTTAAGCTTGACCTTATTTTTTTATCCATCACTGTTTGACAAAGTACTGTAGGTGCATTTATGTTAGAAAGAGATGGCATTGCATTTCTACCGGCAAGTCGCGACTGTGACGCCATTGGCTAGCTTAAGAAATATATTGCGAAGAATTTCTGCATATCGCAAAAATAATAAATAAAAATTATTAATTTCTTTTTTTTGTTTTTCTAAATATACAATTTAAATTTAAAATATTAATACTACATTTGTTTGCCTTGAATAATTCAAGCAATTTAAGTAATTAAGAAAATGGAAAAAAAAATATAAAAAATAAAAATAAATGAAAAACAATATGTTATTTAAAATCCAACTCTTTCTTCTCAAAATACTTTTGTTGTTCTTTTTGGATATGAGATTTAATGCATAAGCACTTTTATGCATATAAACATATATACATACATATGTACATACATATACATACAAATGTATGTATGTAATTACACTACGTAAAAATAAAGAAAAAATAAAAATATATTTGAGAATATTTTGAAGACAAAATAAAATAAAGAATTACAAAAAAAAGAAACGCAAAGCAAAACAGCAAGGCAACCAACAATAAAAACTATATATATATATATATATATATATATGTATGTACATGTATAAATCGCAATGAAAAAGAGAGAAAGAGAGTGAGAGAGAAAAACAAGAAAAAGCCGCAGCAAAGTGAAATGAAGTCAAGCAAAGGCAAAAAGCTCGCTCTGATTGTGAGTTATTGGAATTTTGAATAAAGGCAAAGGAAAATTGAATTTTCTGCTGGTTATATGCATAGATAGAAATGTATGTATACATATACATATACATATATATGTATATATATATATGTATATGTATGTGTATATGTATTTTGTTTTTGTTGGCGTGCAAATATACGGATTATTATTGCCATTGCGTAAATAACAATCATTCCGGCCACGGTTACGGCTTTGTCGGACCATGCCGGGACTATGCTTGGCCTGTTCAGGCTTCCATAGCAGTTTTATTAAAAAATTTTACGCTTCATACCAAAATGCATTGTATGGCTCTAGCAATGGACGTTGGCTCCTTTTTTCGGTTAGTATTGCTCTGGAACTTAGCAATGGCAATGGCAACGGCAGTAGCAGCAGCAGCAGCGGCAACAGCATAGACGAAAAAGTTTTCTGGCCTCCAACTTTTAATTATAAATAATTTTCAACATTTTAAATATGTCGTTGGCACGCGAAATCTGTGCGACATTGCGGCAAATATTCGACTAATACCAGTGTGAGCATCGCACTGATGTTAATGCCGATAATCGAATTCTCTTAACTAAATGCTAAAGTGCAAAAATTTGAAGCTTTCAACTTAAAATTGTTAATTTTAATCAAATTTAAAGAACAGTATAAATGTGACACTATGATGTTGCATACTTTAAGGCGTCACTTATCTCATTGCCAAGCTAACGATGCTGATACTGTTGTTTAAGCAAGTGTATAAGAAGGACCCAATAAAATATTTGGTACAGCTCACAGATACAACAAGCAAAAGCAAAAAAAAAGAGACAGAAAAAGAGAGAAAGAGAGAGAGAGAGAGAGCTGTGATGATGTAGTTTGCCTTTTGGCGACAACTGCCAAATGCAGTTTTTTATGACTTCGAAACTGCTTGAAATACTTTTTGTGCTCTCCATCTACTATGTGCATATGTATATGTGTGTATATATATATATATTTTTTTTTTTTTATTTCTCTGAGCCGGGTCAGAAGGCTTGTGCAATTGCGGTTAAAAGTGCGGAAATACATTGAAATGACAATAAAACTAAAAGTTGCTGCTGCTTCGTTTTTATTTTTATATATATATATATATTTTTTTTCTCTCAGTTTGTTTTTTTAATATTCCGATTTTTGTTTTTTTTGCTGTGCCTGGCGCAATTTTAAACTTTATGCCCCGGACAGCGACCATGTGCAGCAACAAATACAACAACTACAAAAAATAAAAAAAAAAATGAAAAACAAAAATAAATAAAATAAGAACAACATCAAAATGTTAGCCAAATATTTATTATGCATATGTATAAGTATAAATATGTGTGTCTGTGTGTGTAATATTTAGTTCTCTTGTGCATTTAGTACTTTAAATATGCTGCTAATAACACTTTAAACTTTTGTTTGATTTTTATGTTTATCTATGATAAATTTCATATTTTAAATTTTACAAGAAACTTTAAGTATGCGCAAAATATATCGATATATCGATATTGATAAGTCAATAAATTCATTACGATAGTTCAGCAAATTTTTTAAATGTATATCGATGTTTAAAGCATACAATGATTTTTAAAAAGATCGATAAATAGCGATAATCGATAATGCGAAGCATCTCTGTCGCTCAGCTGCGCTAATAATTTGCTACATAAAAACAAGCGCAATGCATAATTTTAAGATAAATATTTAAAGTAACGGTACACATGCATCAATCAAATCAATTAATGCAATAAACTAAGCGCCGTTGCCATAAGATATGTGAAAATATAGTTGTGTACCTGTACCTGTGCATTTGGCTTATAAAATAAAACAAATACATATACACATACATATACATATGCCTTAAAGTATGCAACATCATAGTGTCACATTTATACTGTTCTTTAAATTTGATTAAAATTAACAATTTTAAGTTGAAAGCTTCAAATTTTTGCACTTTAGCATTTAGTTAAGAGAATTCGATTATCGGCATTAACATCAGTGTGATGCTTACACTGGTATTAGTCGAATATTTGCCGCAATGTCGCACAGATTTCGCGTGCCAACGACATATTTAAAATGTTGAAAATTATTTATAATTAAAAGTTGGAGGCCAGAAAACTTTTTCGTCTATGCTGTTGCCGCTTCTGCTGCTGCTACTGCCGTTGCCATTGCCATTGCCATTGCTAAGTTCCAGAGCAATACTAACCGAAAAAAGGAGCCAACGTTCATTGCTAGAGCCATACAATGCATTTTGGTATGAAGCGTAAAATTTTTTAATAAAACTGCTATGGAAGCCTGAACAGGCCAAGCATAGTCCCGGCATGGTCCGACAAAGCCGTAACCGTGGCCGGAATGATTGTTATTTACGCAATGGCAATAATAATCCGTATATTTGCACGCCAACAAAAACAAAATACATATACACATACATATATACATATATATATATGTATATGTATACATACATTTCTATCTATGCATATAACCAGCAGAAAATTCAATTTTCCTTTGCCTTTATTCAAAATTCCAATAACTCACAATCAGAGCGAGCTTTTTGCCTTTGCTTGACTTCATTTCACTTTGCTGCGGCTTTTTCTTGTTTTTCTCTCTCACTCTCTTTCTCTCTTTTTCATTGCGATTTATACATGTACATACATATATATATATATATATATATAGTTTTTTTTGTTGGTTGCCTTGCTGTTTTGCTTTGCGTTTCTTTTATTTGTAATTCTTTATTTTATTTTGTCTTCAAAATATTCTCAAATATATTTTTATTTTTTCTTTATTTTTACGTAGTGTAATTACATACATACATTTGTATGTATATGTATGTACATATGTACGTATGTATGTATATATGTTTATATGCATAAAAGTGCTTATGCATTAAATCCCAAGTCCAATAAGAATAACAAAAGTATTTTGAGAAGAAAGAGTTGGATTTTAAATAACATATTGCTTTTCAATTATTTTTATTTTTTATATTTTTTTTTCATTTTCTTAATTACTTAAAATGCTCGAATTATTCATGGCAAACAAATGTAGTATTAACATTTTATATTTAGAAAAACAAAAAAAAAATAAATATGTAGAAATTCTTCGCAATACATTTCTTAAGTTAGCCAATGGCTGTACAGTCGCGAATTGTCAGTAAAAATGCAATGCAGTGCATGCCATCTCTTTCTAACATAAATGCACCTACAGTACTTTGTCAAACAGTGATGGACAAAAATTTAAGGTCAAGCTTAAACAAAAGCACTTGATGTGCATAAATTTTAATGTTGCTTTATTTTATTTTTTTTTTTTTTTACATACTTTCTAAATTTTCTCCTTTTTCTATATTTTATAAGAAATAATTATTTTTTTAATTTACAACTAATAATAATAAAATGAAAAATAAAATAAATACATGTCTAAAATTTCCAAGTTTAATTTTTTTTTTAATTTTTTTATTTTCTGTAAGTAGAACAAAATATTTTAAATTTAGCTGCAATAATTTCAATTTATTTATTTTTTTCAATTTAAGTGTTTGTTGACTTAAATTTTATTTTTTTTTTTTTAGCTATTTTCTAGCTGTCCAATAAAAGTCAATAAGCACAAAACTGTAAGATATGCACATTTTTCAATTACGTATTCGAATTGCGACGCCAAACTATTGTGAAACACACATAACACATGCAGAAACAACAATAACAGCAACAGCAACAGCAACAACAACAACAATAGAAATAGCAACAACAGTTCAGGCATAGATATATATAGTATGTATATATATTTTCTATGTTTTTATCTATCTATGTATAGATACACATATGAATGCATTCATGTATATGTGTATGCGTGTCTGTGTATGTGTGTGTGTCTGTGTGTGTGTATGTGCATTTAACAAAACACAAATTCAAATGGCATTTTGTGCAACATGCTCTTGCATGCTGGCATTGCTAAGCGAATAGAAGAGTTTTGTGAGTATTGTGGCAAAAGCTGGAAAAGACTGGAAAGAGGAGTGCGACGTGGATTTGGTTTAGAAGTCGTTGAAACATGTAAGCCATGTATTTCATTATGTACGACAAACTGCCTGACACGGTCGGCTAATAACGTTCCATGCGATACGATACACTGTGATAGTCAAACTGCCATAGAAACTGTTGTTGATGTTGTTGTTGTTGTTCTAGTTATTGTTGCTAGTTTTAACTATAGTAACTAGAGTGACCCAAAAGGAATCTCTAGTCATTGTAAAAATTCAATTCCTTTAGCTTATAGACAAAAATGCCAATGCAAATTGCCTTTGCTTGAAGAATGAAAGTAATAGCCAAAAATGAAAAAAAAAGAAAAAGAAAGTTGAGACGCTTGAATAAGTTCGCTGCTTACAGCAAAATCAAATTAGTATTAGATGAAAACAAAATTAAGAAATAAAATAAAAAAAAAAAAAAAATGTTCGGTTCGGTTTTGCGCCTTGCCTCATCTAGCAGAGAGGCAACAAGCGTAGCGTTTTTCTTTTGCCACAGGCAACCATAAACCTCAAAACTCGTACCCCTCGAACTCCAAAATACGCAAATCCCAATCTCAATCCCAATCCCAATTCCATTTTCATTTTCATGTTCTCGCTCGTCCACTTGGACAACGCTTCCATGCACATGACTGACCAGCACAACTTTAACTATATACATACATATATATATGTGTGTATGTGTGTTACTGTGTGTGTGTGTGTGTATGGAAAGAAAAACCGTTAGCAAAATCGAAGCATTTGCAGCAGCTTTGAGCTCAACTTTGAGGCACAACGCCTGTTGGAAAGTCAATGTACTTGAGCACTCGACTCCAGACTTTGAATGGCGTAACGCTCATCAAGTTTTTTAGTTGAGTCTATGAATGTTTTTTTTTTTTTTTTTTTGTTGCGCTCCTTCTTTCTTTTTTTTTTGCGTTAGTTCGAATGCGCGTTTAGTCAAGCGTATGGCTTTAGTTTAAATCAAGTATTTGTTAAGTGCTGCGATTCGATTTTATAGACAGCAATGAACTGTATTGACAGGCCTTCCGCATTCCATCATTCGTTATATGGTTAACGGGGTATCAAAGTTGGAGAGTCACCAAGTTGAATAGGATCGGATCAAGTTGGGTTCGGTCGGATTGGTTTTGGTTTGGTTTTTGGGTCATTTTATTACAATGTCGATTACGAGAAATTTCTCATACCAATTGATGCAATAAACTTTGCTCTTTACGTATCCGTTGGTATTTCCGTTACATATCCAGGAACTGAAAAATGTATTGTTCTTTTTTATTTTATAAAATTAATTTGAAAAAAATATATATAAAAAAAAAATAATAATAAAAATTATTTATCAAGATAAATATATATATATATATATATATATATATATATATATAATATATTAAATATATTTTTTATATTAAATAACGTAGAAACTGCATTAATCATTTGGAAAATAAGTGAAATAAACGGAACCGGAAGGTTTCGTATCAAATGTTTAAATGATTCTGTTTTTTTCTTTTGTATAATTTATTAATCCGCATGTCAAAAACAATAATTGAATTTATATAAATATTTTTTTTTTACCAGCAACCAATCTAAATTTTATTTTTGTAAGCTTCCAGCAGGTATATAAATATTGAGCAATGCTCCTAAGGTTTGTAAGATAGACTCACCAGAGCATATATATTCTTGCTCAGCACTGATAACAGATTCCAAGTATCTCCATGAAACTTGGCATACGTAATCCCCATGGTAATATGCTGTATATAAGTTGGAACTGACCGGATCCGCACAATATTTTATATAGTTTGCCATAGTATCGGTACAAAATTCAGTATTCAGGTATGAACAACGTTTTTCTTAGTCTGCCTGAAGCTTACAAGATTTAACTTCATATAGAACTTATCCAAAAAAAATAATGTATCTTTTAGTTGCACTTGATAAATATTTAATAAATAAGAAAATTACGTGTTAAAGCGCGACATTTACTTGCTGCATAATCAATCAAGGCATGATAACAAAATCAAAATATTCAACTAAATTAGGCAAGTTGGTCAACACTGTTGGCCAACATTGGTGGGCAAAACAATAAACCTAAACGGCCAACTCCAGCCAAGTGAAATTGTCAACAACTTATCAGTTGTACAAATGAGCTGCTGATGCGAGCACTGAATGTTAGGAATGGTTGGATGAGTGACAGAGAGAGAGAGAATGAGAGAGACTGGCGAGAGTTGATGTAGCTTGGGCTTGGTATTCACATTGACTCAAAGTTCCGTTTCCGCTGAGAGCAATGGCAACGCTGTTGGTGTCCATTTGGCTGCCTGGCTATGGCTACTATGGCTGCTATAGCCTAATCGTGGCTCGTTAGCCGCTGCGGGGGCGTTAGGCAAGCAGGTCACGCTGTATTACTTGTTCATTGTAATGATGTCGTTGTTTTTGCTATACTTGTTGTTGCTGTTGTTTTCTGCTGCTGTTGCTGTTGTTAAGTTATTGTTGTTGTTATTGTTTTAAATGCGTTATTGTTGCGCAGGCAACAAACAAGCATATTAATAACACTGAGCATTGAAAAGACATGTCATCAAATGAGCCAGCACGAAACTTTCTGTCTGACCGTCAGAACATTTTGTCTGTCGTTCTAACTGACCCACGATATGCGGTCGTGACAGTCTCAACAGTCATTGTCTAACTGTCTGGCATTGATGCTGATTATGGTTGTTTATTTGTGTACAAGCACAAGCACAAGCACAATGACAATGACAATGGATGCTTGCTTCTGCTGCTGCTCCACTGTATCATCATTAAATGGCCAAAAGTCACGCATTTAACAGTTGATGGGCCAAAAATGACAACTGACAAAAGCGACCTGCACAAGTCATTGCTTCTATAGTTATACTCGGTGCCCTTTGGGAACCAAGAGTATATTGGGTTAGTGACAAGAGCAAATGTATGTAACACCCATAAGGAGGCGTGGCCGACCCCATAAAGTATATATATTCTGACTCAGGATCAACAGCCGAGTCGATTGGAGCATGTCCGTCTGTCCGTCTGTCCGTCTGTCCGTCTGTCCGTCTGTCCGTCTGTACGTCCGTATGAACACACAGATCTCGGAGACTATAAGAGATAGAGACTTAATTTTTTTTGCATAGTGTTTGTAGTGTTTGCAGGCAGATCAAGTTTATTTTGGATTTTTGCCACGCCCCCCTCCGCCTCCACAAATCGATGAAAACCATTTTGAACACACCACTTCACCCACACCCAGTCAAGCTACAGCACTGAATTTTGGTACAAAGTTAGAATATGTTTATCTGGACGTTGTGTACAAATTTGGTACAGATCGGATAATAAACATGGAAGTTATTCACATTTCAAATTTCAAAAGTTGAGAGGCGTACGCTTGCTTGCTGTTCTCACCCCAAACGACGGCAACATTTTTTCAGTGTTTCTCACACTTGTGAAGAGCGTGGCTCAGTGGTTAGAGGGTTGAACTCGCGTGCATGAGGTCCGCGGTTCGATTCCCGAGACGATTTTTTTTTTTAATTTTTTTTTTTAAATTTTTTTTTTTATATTAACTTAAAAATGGCGAGTGCGCAGCACGAGCAAAATAAATATATAATATAACTTTGGGCACCGAGTATTATATAGTCGAGCACACTCGACTATAACTTTCTTACTTGTTCTTATTGTTGTTGTTTTTGTTGCGATTTTAGTGGCAACTGTTTCAACGATTACTGTTTACCAGGATGATTGCCTCCATAGTCACTGTCAATGCGTAAGCCACAGGCAATCCGATTCTCTCACTCACTCATTCTATCTCGCTCTTGCTCTCACGTTTTCATTTTCGTTCTCTTTGTCTTTATCTTTCCCACAACCATTGATGGTCGAGTGTTGAATGTGTAGCTGTCATTATGTGTCGTCCGTCTGTAAACCATGATCAAACCAACGTTAACTCCGTCTACTGATTACTCTATTTTCACTACCTATATACATACATGTGTGTGTGTGTGTGTGTATGTATTCATTAAACACATTGCACATCATTTTCATACTGTGTGTGTGTTCGAGTTGCTGTTGATGACAACTTGTTGTTGTTGTTATGATGTCGCATCAGTTTTGGTTTTGAATGTCAAATTAAAGATTTGTTGTGACTATTATTCAGAGTTCCGCTTACAACTGTAACATTGCATTGTTTACATGCCTACATGCGTATTTGTGTGTGTGTGTGTGTGGAGACTCATTAGCTTTACATAACAATTAAAGTTTCAATTTAATTTCTAACTAAACTTATTAACTTTATAAAACGTAAGCGATTATTATAATGCAACCATAAATATTGATTATCGAGTGAAAAAACTCAACTCTGTAAATTCAAAAACTATCGTATCAATATATCGATCTTGCATGAATCACGAATTAAACGATATTTACAAAGGCTTGCATTTTCGTACTATCGATATATGCATACAATAGTTTTCAAATTTACAGAGTTGTTGCATACAAATATCGATAATCCACGTAAATTTATTGAAATCATCTGTGCAAATTTACATTGCTGCAAAGTGAAATGAAGATCAAGCGCCAATTGGCAAAAGTTAAATATAAATTTATTTTTGCTATATTAAAAGAATTTAAAGATATTTGCTGTGTGTGTGTGTTAAGTATTTTGTATTTATGTCCTTTCATTTATTGCTGCTTCTAAAGTTTTCAGTTTTATTTCAAGCAAATCGTTTTTTTGTTGTATCTCATATTGTTGTTGTTGTAACACTTTTCGTTTTCAGACAGTTGATGGGTTTCCATAGACAGCAGGCAGTGACTATGAGGATGAGAATGATGATGATGATGATAAAACCGAAAAAGTGGGTTGGTCCAACAGCAGAAAACAACGGCAGCAGCGACAACAATAACAAGAAACAGAAACAAAAGCAGCAGGCAGTCAAAAAGACAATCGCCTGCCACTTGCCATACCAGAAGCGGCAGCAACAACAGCAATAGCAGCAGCAACAGCAGCAGCAGTAGTAACAACAAAAACAACAAGAATAGCAACTGAAACGAGAAATGGCAACAACAATGGCCAACAAACAACAACGGTGGTTAGCTTCCGCTTTACTAACTTTTCGCATTGCGCTTTTAGTTCGCGCTATTGCTGTTCTTGTTGTTGTTGTTGTCAAATGTTGTCGCTGTTGTTGTTATCCCACTAAAATGCTAGTACGCATTCACTGCTACATAGCCAGTAGATTGTTGTTGTTGTTGTTTCATTTCAATTCGCCGAAACAAAGACTTAAAGTGCTCGTTCACCTGATTTTCTGGATTTTACTGGATGAGAGATTCGTACGAGCGAATGTTTTGTGAAAGCAGCAACACTTTTTGCATTTTGTTCGTGTGCTTCAATTCGCATGTTTATTTAAAACCAAACAACACCAGCAATAAACAACAACAAAACAACAGCAACAATAACAACAACAAGTACAAAAACAGTGTAGAGTAAGGCATGCGATTGGCTTTTGTGCGTCTGGCGTTTGGTCAAAAGTGCTTGTTGGCATCGATGGCTGAAAAGGCGGCAATTGTTCAGCTTTAATAGGCCTCATTTTAGACCAGCTTATTTCGTATATATGTACTATGTACATATATTTCAAGTGTTTATTTCGCTATGTGTGTGTGTGCCTATGTGTGAGTGTGTGTGTGTGTAGTGTATGACACACTTTCTCTAGGCTGCTTAAGTACCTAAATACACTCTGGCAAGCCATTGAGTGGTGCTCCAATTGGTTTCGCCGTATTGTGTGCATTTATTGAAGTATATATTTATTTATTTTTTTATTGTTGAGCATAATTTTATGAAGAAGTGCAGGCAATTAGCTTGAACAATTTTTTTTTTTTAAATATTTATTTTTTATACTCGGTGCTCATTGGGTACCAAGAGTATATTGGGTTAGTGACAGCAGCAAATGTATGTAACACCCATAAGGAGGCGTGGCCGACCCCATAAAGTATATATATTCTGACTCAAGATTAATAGCCAAGTCGATTGGAGCATGTCCGTCTGTACGTCCGTATGAACACACAGATCTCGGAGACTATAAGAGCTAGAGACTTACTCCATAATTTTTTGCAAACGAGCTTGTAGTATTTGCAGGCAAGATACAAGACTTATTTTAGAATATGTTTGCCACGGCCTCTTCCGCCTCCAAAAATTCGGTAAAAATCGATTTTGAGCACACCCAGCCAAGCTACACGACATGTTCAAATTCCAAAAGTTGAGAGGCGTCTCTATAGCGTACGCTTGCTTGCTGTTCTCACCCCACACACGGCAACATTAACTTAGTGTTTCTCCTCACACTTGTAAAGATTGTGGCTCAGTGGTTAGAGGGTTGAACTCGCGTGCATGAGGTCCGCGGTTCGATTCTCGAGGCGATTTTCTTTTATATTTTTTTTTTTTTAATTAACTTAAAATTGGCGAGTGCGCGTTATATATAATATAACTTTGGGCACCGAGTATTATATAGTCGAGCATACTCAACTATAACTTTCTTACTTGTTTTTTTTTTAATTTATTTTTATTTTTACTTAAAAATAAAATTTTGCCATCAATTATTTGGAAACATTTTCAATGCTGAATAAAAAATGAAATTCGCTTGAATTTAATGTTGAATAGCAATCAATTTTCAGCATGCCACACACACACACACACACACACGCAT
>JBAMBR010003589.1:0-187269 GCA_037044475.1 Zaprionus obscuricornis | reverse complement strand
GCGCGCGCGCGCGCGCGCGCGCGCGCGCGCGCGCGCGCGCGCGCGCGCGCGCGCGCGCGCGCGCGCGCGCGCGCGCGCGCGCGCGCGCGCGCGCGCGCGCGCGCGCGCGCGCGCGCGCGCGCGCGCGCGCGCGCGCGCGCGCGCGCGCGCGCGCGCGCGCGCGCGCGCGCGCGCGCGCGCGCGCGCGCGCGCGCGCGCGCGCGCGCGCGCGCGCGCGCGCGCGCGCGCGCGCGCGCGCGCGCGCGCGCGCGCGCGCGCGCGCGCGCGCGCGCGCGCGCGCGCGCGCGCGCGCGCGCGCGCGCGCGCGCGCGCGCGCGCGCGCGCGCGCGCGCGCGCGCGCGCGCGCGCGCGCGCGCGCGCGCGCGCGCGCGCGCGCGCGCGCGCGCGCGCGCGCGCGCGCGCGCGCGCGCGCGCGCGCGCGCGCGCGCGCGCGCGCGCGCGCGCGCGCGCGCGCGCGCGCGCGCGCGCGCGCGCGCGCGCGCGCGCGCGCGCGCGCGCGCGCGCGCGCGCGCGCGCGCGCGCGCGCGCGCGCGCGCGCGCGCGCGCGCGCGCGCGCGCGCGCGCGCGCGCGCGCGCGCGCGCGCGCGCGCGCGCGCGCGCGCGCGCGCGCGCGCGCGCGCGCGCGCGCGCGCGCGCGCGCGCGCGCGCGCGCGCGCGCGCGCGCGCGCGCGCGCGCGCGCGCGCGCGCGCGCGCGCGCGCGCGCGCGCGCGCAATATATATATATATATATATATATATATATATATATATTAATTTATTCTTTGCGGTTTCTATATTCTTGCAATCTTTGTGTCTATCAGTGGCATGGCAGGCCTTTAAAATGATATATATTCCTGATCAGCTTCAATATCCGAATGTGCTAGTCTGTATTCAAATTAGTCTCGCAATTTCAATTAAACTTGGCATACATACTTACCTATAAATTTAATCTTTATATAAGTTATGATGAGCCATATTGGAATACTATATCATATAGCTGTCATAGGAACAATATGTTAAAAATTTAATTTTTGTGTAAATAACTTTTTTATTTATTCAGCTTAATAACGACTTATACATGTCATAGGAACGATAGGTATAAAATTGATTTTTTGTATAAAAAATTTTTCGTTCAAGCTTGCAAAATCTTTGGCGAGCCGAAGAAAGCATTTCATTAATTTGTATAAATTGTATATTAATATTTTGATTTTATATTCATATTTTGCAGTTTGATGTTATTGCTGATTGGTCGCGTCTCTTTAAAGTCGATATTAAAAGCAGCCGAATCTATGATGCCAGATAATCAATCAGTCAATCAGGGAGTCGGTCGTTCTGTCAGTCAATCAGTCGAGTTAATAAAAAAGAAAAAAATTTTACATAATGTAAGCAATGAAAATAACTTAAAAAAAAATATATATATATATACATCATTATATAGTTGTTGTTATTAGATGTTATATATATATATATATATATATATATATATATATATGTATGTATGTATGTATGTATATATTATGTCTGTAAAGCGTTATGCGTTATTTTACTTATTAGTAATTATGGAATAACAATTGTTATAGTACTATATATAAATATATTTATGTGTGCGAGTGTATTAATTAATTTAATAATGACAAGAAATATATATATATATATATAGCTACATATATGTAAATAATGTTGACTTTTATTGGATATACTTAATCTATGATAAATACCCTACAGTCTGCCCTTCCCTTCCCCTTTCCTTATACAAATGAAACTAGTTGTGTTTGTGTATTTTTTTGTACGCTTAAGCAATGTACTAAACAAATTTGTGTATATATTTAATAAATAAAGCTAACTAAAATCAAACATAAGCAAATGGACGTTTTTTCGCTCATTACACAGAAATAAAAAAACAAAAAATTAAAATTAAAATAGAAACAAAAACAATTTAAAGGTTTTAAGCCTTTGATGGATCCTCAGCTCGATTAGCTTCTGGAATAATTTCAGACTTTTCATCAACCACAACAGGAGCTGCAACATTTGCTGGTTCAGCGAGCGGCTGCTTGGCATTATCTGCGGCTGCCTGTGGCTTTTTCGCAGCTGGCTTCGCATCACCCTTGCCAAAGATAGCCTTTTCAATGCCCAAAATTGGTGCCTCAAAAGCCAATGTAGCAAAGATAGAGAGAGTCAGAGTTATGCCAAAATCATGCCACCAGCGTAATATCTGGAAGTATCAAATATTTATCATTTAAATGTGATTCAGATTCGAGAGAATAAACATTGAAAACTTACCGCATCATAGTCGGAGAAATGTGTATCTGTTTGTAGACGTGCTGCATTCACCAGTTGCACGATTCTGTGTATTACATACATGCAGTAACATAGACGACTGAAGGCCGTAAAGAAACTCCAAGATAGGAAATCATTAATAAGTCCACCATGACCATTATAGCATGCCCAAACGATCCATCCAATGGCCATAGCCCATGAGCTACGACTAAGTGGCTCATACAGCGCACCCTCAACAATGGGAGAACTTGGCGTATCAGGCAATATACGCCAGAAGGGACCCCACATATCGGCTATCATTGTGCCAAAAGCCACAACCCAACCAGTGATAACCCAATGTTTGGCCAACGGTATTTGACGGCCACGATTGCGTGTAAATAGGAAATAACCAAAGATGACACCAATTAACCAAGTGGGTATCCTAGTATGTGTTGGATAATATGTTAAACGTTGTCGCAAATCCACTTGATCATCCTCAACGCGGAACAGTGTAAACTTATGATGCATAAAGGTGGCAACAGTGCAGCCCAAACAGAGTAAACCAAATATTGAAATTGGTATTAACGCCTTCTTGCCCCATTTGTACAATGGTATAAGGAATAATGGTGACAGGAAATACAATTGTGTATCGACAGCAAGATACCAAGATTGTGAAACACACTGAACAAGAAGAAATAGATGATAAATTATGGAAAATATATCTTTCGGTTATAAAATACTTACAATACTATAGGGGAAGGCATAATTTTGCACATAGAGTAGCGTTGCCCACCATGTTTTCTCACAACGTGCATCCTGTGTGCCAAGCTTAAACCACATAGGACCAGCACCACTATATTTATAGAGTGACATAATATACAGCACGACAACAGCAACGACTGGTGTTAGACGTATATAACGATGGAAATACATCATCGGTATATTCAATTTACCCTTGGTACGTTCCATTTCACGGAATGCACCCCAACACATCAATAGGCCGGACATAAAAAAGAATGTATCGACGCATAGTGAACCATTTTGTACAAGCATCGAATATGGTGTCTGTATCCATGTATAATATTTATTTCGATTGATATGTGGCAGATCATAGATGGTCATATAGCCATGGCCAAATACAACCCACATCATGCTGAAGCAACGTAAACCATTTAAGCAATGTATTACATTTGGATTATTCACTTTCTTTACTGTGAATATTTTTGGTGCATTATGTAATACTGAAAATGCTAGATATAATGGTTTCTTGGGAGCTGCAATAGGAATAAAAATAAGATTATGAATTTGCTAAAAGGGAAATTTTAAAATTGAAGGACTTTCATTCTGCATCCTTGCTGTATACTTACCACCTTTACGTGTCTGTACAAAATCATATATACTGCTTGCTATGAGGAAGAATATAATCAGCGAGAAAAATACACTAAAAAAAAAGGTAATTTAGAAAGTTAAGAATAATTTATATATTATATATACACTTACATGGCAACTATATCAATAGCACGTAGCTGAATTGGTGCATCATATTTACACCATTTCTCAGTGATCATAGTGTTATTAAAATCGATAATATCATCGCCATAGTAATGTTGTATTGTATATTTAAGTAGATCATTTGTTTTTTTAGCACTACAAGTACTAGGGACACAGACACCCAATTCAAAGATTTGAGGATCTGTTTGTTTATAACTTAAACGATTGAATTCTTCGCCACGTTTTTTAACATTTTTATAATATTTTGTAACGTTAAGGCGTGCTAAACAATATTGACCATGGATCTCTTCACCATAGGTTGTTGTAGCTGCAACACATTCCTCATATTGTCCCATGCTGATGCCATGACCCCAAAAGAAACCAACTGGCAAACGTCCCCATGAATCAGGAACTGCATTTTAACAAAGAGACAGAGAGATAGAAAGTATATGAATTGATAAGAGTGTTGATTAATCCATTGAGAGTTCTTGGCAACGCTATAGTATGATTCAATGATTATCGATCAATAATAACAATTGAAATTCATTTACTTTGGCCGACACCTGCATTAGCAATCTATTTTAGTTTAAGTTTAAGGCGATAAGCCATAAATAGTCTGACATTTTTCTATAAACAGCTATAAATAATAATAATGCCTGGAAGTATATTTTGATACTTTACTTTTGGTTTTTCGTCATTGCTCTTAACAATATTTGATGTTAGTCTATATATTGCATTATAAAAATAAAAATACTTCATAATACATGTCCAAAATATAATAAATCATATTGAGCACTTCTGGCAAAACATGAATAACAATTTTTTTCTTTCGGTTTTTCAGACGAAAAACGAAAGACCAGAAAGCAAAAAAAAGCTTATATAAAGTGTTCTTCATGATGAAAGTCAATATTTGAGCGATTGTTACTATGTAGCCTATATGTGATCTTAGTCCGAATTGAATCAATTTTCCATGACAGTTATAAGACGTCCCTAAATTTAAATTCTATACAAAAAGCTCGAGAGTTCATTCCTATGGCAGCTATATGATTAAGTGTTCCTATTCTGCCGATTCTGATTTATATAGAGCTTATATGGTTATAGTAAATATATCTGCCAGATTTCATTGAAATATTTTTTAAAAACTGATAAACTAGTTCAGACTGATCAACATACATACAGTTGTTGATCAAGAATATATACTATATATACCTACTTTATATACACTCTGCAAGTATATAGAAATGTAATATCAATAAATAAATAAAACCCATTGATAACCTTAAATCTTAAGCTCAACCGTTTACAATTATGAGCATTGAAAATGTTCCGGAATTTCATAGTTTTGAATGAAATTTATGAGTTTATTATACATTATAAAAATAAAATTGCATCATAATCGTATTAATCTAAATCTTATCATATAGCAAATTTTGTACGATTTCATGCTACTTATCAAAATTATCAAAATTTGATTTAGATTTGATTTAAAACCCAGCAAACCATAAAATAAAATTATTGAATGACATTCAAAAAAAATATATGAAAATAAAATGAAAGAAAAAAAAACCCGTGAGAAAAATTTTAAGTGATTGCACTTGAGACTATAAGATTTGGAGTATCCGGTTTCGTTTATTTGCCAATTGTTCTGTTTGCCAAATTGCTGCTAATTTCATTATTTATAATCCATTTTTTTTTTTTAGTTTTTTTTGATTAAATTTTTGCACATGAATCGCTATGAGAATTATAGTCACTTGAACTTGAATTTTGTAGTTAATGATGCTAGGATCAGGGCTTGGAATATATAGAAATATTGTTATCTAGCGCAGAAAGAGATGAAAGTCTCTGAACCGCACAGAATATCATTTTAAACAAATTTCACAAAAAGAATTTTGATAATCTCCAAGATCTATAGTAATTTCCAGTACAATTTTTGCTTTGAAGTATAAAATATCAGAAATACTAGAATTATAATTTCCAGGATCTCTAGGAATATACATGCCAAGCGACGCGTTATCTCATAAGCACTCGGATTTATCATTAAAACAAATTTCACTAAAATAATTTTGATAATCTCCAAAATCTTTAGGAATATTCAAATCCCTTCCACACACTTTCAATTTGCATACACAGAAAAAAAAATGATAGGATGTAGCTTACATTCGAGTGCCCATTCTTCCATATTATCGATCGCTGCACGTATGCGTGCCACATCTTTATCACATTGCACTGCATTCTCATCATCATCATCATCATCATCAGCACGATCTATGCCACTGAGTGCTATCTCATGGCCCTCAAGTGTTGCATTACGTACTGCCGCATATTCGGATGCCAAGGTATAAAACTGATGTGCAAAACTATTTTGCATAAGTGTCGAATGCCCAGTTAACAATGTGCGAGCATCATTCGCATGTGCTGAAATTGTGTTCGCCAGCAGCAATAGCTGTAGCAGCGATACTGCCATTAACATAGCCAACTTCTGGGATTGTGCCATCCTTGATTGTGACAATGTTACCCGATAGAAAAACAATTTTTAAGATGTGCGCATCGATTGAATCGCGCAACTATTAACTAAGTGTTTGGTCAATTGACTCGATGGCTTTTATAGGCTTTATTAGCCACTTGACGTACGTACGTACATAGCTATGCATCAAGCATCGACATTCAGCGTCAACGTCAACGTTAACGTCGACGTCACAGTCAACGTTGGCATCGCTTACGACGCAGCGCAATGTTGTCGATAATCAATGAGCTGGACACGTTATGGAAATGTTTGTATAAACACACACACAGAGAAACTTACACTTACATATATCTATCTCTCTCTCTCTCTCTCTCTCTCTCTCTCACTCTGAGTATGTGTAAAGGCCCTGGCTATAGGCGATAATAAAAACCCTAGAATCAAATAGCTTATCAATAATTTTTCTATAGGTTTGTTTCTATAGGTGCGTTTCTTACCAGGAACTTTTTTATATGTTTCATTTGTTTTAAAAAATTTTTTTTTTTTGGGTTGCGATTTAAGGCTTAGCCATATACATGGCATAAATAATGTCACAACGAGCAGTGTCTTAAAACTGTTCTATAATGCTGATAACTTAACTATGTGACGATTTATAACTAAACGCTAACTCACATAATTAAATTACTGGAAAGCCCATCGTTTCGTTCGTACATCTCGAACTTTAACCATGTGCCAACTTCAGTTCAGGCATGTGAGGTGAGTAAACCTCTTATAGATTTCTAGCCAAATCTCTTTCAGATAACATTACCTAGTGGCTAAAATCCATTCCATTACGATTCATCACTTGAATAAAATTTTAAACGTTTTTGCTAGATTTACTTTATAGAAGTATGTAAAGATCGACCATGAGAGATTTTTCCATTCATATTTTCAAAGCATAAACAATAACAAACTGTATCTATGCCAGATAAAAGATAAACAAAAGAGTTCAAAACAAAACGCAAATAAAAACAAGAAAGCAAAGTTATCTTTGGCGGTCCGAAGATGTCATACTCTTGCAGTCTTGAAAGAAAACTTTACATACTAATTTCAACCTATGGTGGCTATATGATATATTGGTCCAATCTGACCGGTTCCGACTAATAATTACATATATACTTTGTAGGGTCTGTCAGGCCTCCTAAGGCAGGCTTGAAGCCCCTCTCCAAAATTGATATACCAGCTGCAAGGGTATATAAATAGGTACGAATAATCTTGAAAGAGATAATTATACCTGGTACCCATAGACTACTGAAGGCTTAAGGATTTTGGGACTGCAGAAAACGTATGTAACGCCAATAAGAAGGCGAAGTTAATCCCATGTGGTATATACTGAATGTCCATGTCCATTCGCCCCTCTGTACGTCAGTTCGAGCAACTAGATATCGAAAATTATAAAAGCTAAAGACTGTAGGAGATATTAAAGCTAAGTTTATGGAAAAATTATAATGTGCACTTTTGTAGACACGAATCTGTGAAGATTTAGAATTGGAAATTATGCAAGGTTTCATACTAGGTATCACAAAGTCGCGCATATTCGTCTGTTGCTTGTTTTCATAGCTACATAGGATCTACAATTTTTTAAATCCATTGGGTAGAATGACGCATCTCTAGGTAAACTATAATATTGCTGCCCCTTAAAACAATCTCACAACGCAATAAAACCGGGCCATCCCCCATCAAGCTAAAGTTTTGACATATTTACTTATCTCTTAAACCTACATTTATCTTACTTTAAAAATCATTAAAAAAAAAATAAAAATAAATTCACATTCAAATTTGATAATAATTTTGGAGTATTTATATGCTAACAATAGCTATTGAGAAATGAAGTATAAATTCATTTAATATATAAATTATACAGAAATAGTTATGATAATTTTTGTATAATCTTTTCAAAGTTCTTTATAAATCATGATGAAAGAAATTCATATTAAATGAAAATAAACAATTTATGCGATAAGTTTATTGATTTCAAATGAACTTAAATAGTTCAAAATAATTCAAAACAAGCAAGGAAAAGTTTTATTCACTGTTGCGAAGATCTCATACACTTTGCAGACAAGTTTTAGATGTAAAAATTTAATTTTAATCCGATTTTTTTATTTTTATGGTGGCTATGTAATACACTGATCCGATCTATAGCAAATTTAACTGATGTTATATATAGAAGTCATTGCTAATCTTAAGTTCTGTAAGTTTCAGATTCATGGCAGGAGAAACACAATATTTTTTCATACAAAAACTCAGTTTTCTACCAATAGTGACTATGGCAGCTATATGATAAAATTATTCGATCCAGCAAGTTCCCACATATTTACAAACTGCATCATTAAGAAGCATCTATGAAAATTTTCATAAAGCTAGCCATAAAATACACATAATACACTATATAAGATTACAGCAGATGAACAGTTGGATAACTAAATTTTGGACTGGTTCATGCTAATCAAGAATATATACATATATATTTTATTATCTGAAAAGCCAACTTTTGGTCATTATAAACTGCTGACTTAATTTAATATACCTTACGCAAGGGTATCAAAATAAAAAGATTAAGATCAAGTAACACACTAGAAATCAATAGGTTATTTAACACCTGGTTAAGTGTTCGATTTAATAATGTAGTGTATTAATTTGAGTAGTCAACCGATATCTGATGCACAGCGTGGGAACAGCCAAGGTAATTCAAGTGGATCCTGACTACCATGACTACTGGCTGTATGCGAGCATTATAATAATAATAATAATAATAATAATGATAATCTTATCATAAAACGCCAATTTCATTGTATGTTGAATTTTCGGGCACGGGTTTTATTTTTTTTTTTAATTTTGGATTTAGGGTTTCAGCTCATTGTTTCATGTGGCAACAAATCATAATTTCAGGAAATAATAAATAAAAAAAAACTATTAATTATTTGATCATATTGTTATTTGACAATCATATACGATCATAAAAAGCAACTGATAATCAGTCTGAATAATAAAAAATTTTTCAGTCTAATGCTAACTTGAGTCTGATCTGTCTATAAATTGAAGCTGGAGTAAGTAATGGAGAGTAAAGATTAAGACTTTGAAACGGCATAGTTTAGGAAGAACAAATAAATTATCAATCGATATTTCCAATGCTGTCGATCGTTATATCAATGACTATTAAAATATGATATATATATTTTATACTCTTTGATTGTTTGTATATTGATTCTAATTTGATAGACACGTGTACGACTTTACTTAATACAAATCTTAAGTATTTCAAGCAAATAACTTGACAAAACTAGAAATTTGACAGAGAGTTGTAGACGTAGGATCCGCTTCGTGCTGATAAGTGCCGGCAAAGTTCAAAGTTACAGGATAAAATTATTATAGCCCTCGGCAAGAGCATAATAATAGTAGAATATAATAAAACTACCAATAAATAAACACATATATTATATTATCAAGAATTGCCAGTAGCAACTATTGCTCTGCTGTCGCTATGTAGCGATATATAGTAAATATAATATATATTTACACAATGTTTGTCTTGTGTTTTGTACCTTGAACCATGAAATTGTTCTTTACCCCTTGACGAAAGCAATAAAAATCCGTCATCTATTATTGAAGAAGCTTTTCGCTCGGCACTCACACACACATTCATTTCATGATGGTAAATAAATAAATCCTATTTTATAACATTATCCACTGATCCGAGGTTGTTATTGCAGTTGATTGTTATTATTATTATTTTTTTGTTTTTGTTTTCATTTTTGTTGTTTTATACCATATGAAACGAAACTGATTCGTGAGCAGCACTTAGCCCACATTCGCTTATCAAATGTTAGATTTATTGATACATTTGATTAACATGAAAAAGAAAAGATAGAAAAAAAAATGATTTTGACTTTGGTAAAGAAAAACAAGAATGGAAAGTGTTCTATCTTTAGCGGGTCGAAGATTTCATACCCTTGCATTAAATTTTTGGCCGATTGTTCCTATGACAGCTATGGTCGGATCCGGCCGATTCCGACTAATATACAGCTTATGGGCCCAGGAAGTATGTGTATCAAATTTCATTGAGTTAGCTTTAAAACTAGTTAGGGATGAAACAGACGAACAGACGGATATGCACATTTTGAATTCTCCTATCAATGCTGATCAAGATATATATACTTTGTTAGGTCTGCCAAGCCTCCTAAGATTCGTTACAAGCTCCTGTCCAAAAATAATAAATAAAATCCTCTGCAAGGGCATAAAAAATATATGTTTTTTTACTTATTAAAAAAAATTAAGGAATTTGGAATTTCCGTTACAGATGAGAGGGCAAAAAAAAAGTAAAATCAATAGATTTGAAGAGTGAAATACCAGGCGAACAGAAACTAGCAGAAAGTAGTAGGAATCAGAAATTAAATGTATTTGAATTTCCTTTACGGAGAGAGAGAATAAAATTGCAAATAATTTCAGAGTAAAAATTGACAAAATCTATGGATTTCCAGACTAAAATACTAGGCGATCAGAAATTAGCAGCAAGTAGATGGGTGAAAATTAAAAGAAATTTAAATTTCGCTTACGGCTGTAAGATCGAATCAAATCACAGCCTGAAAGTATGCTACACAAATTTGTATTTTAGATGGTAATTTTCTATCGCTCTTTTTTCGAAAATATTTATTTTGACTGTTAAAATTAACTGTTCAATGTTAGGAGTAAAATTAGTGCTGGAACTTGCTGTTAGTTTCTGATCGCCTGGTATTTGAAAGTGAAACTTAAATGATTTCAACATTTCCAGCTCTGATTTTTATTTTTAACTGAAATTGAAAGTCACTTTCACTTTTTTATTATTTGATTTGTTTTTTTTTTAATATTTGCTTAAAAAAATGTTTATATTTCTACATTTCATATAGGTGTCATAGGAACATTCGGTCGAAAATTAAGTTTAAAGAGTTTCCTTCCAAGACTGCAAGAGTATTTGATCTTCGGTCCGTCAAAGATAACTTTCCTTTCTTGTTTATTATTAAAACGTGCTCCAAAAATCATTTCACTTATCATTTTTGCAATGATTATTTTGTCGCATTTCATGATTTTAATGTAAATTTCATTGCAATTGTTATCATTCAGTCTAAAGATCAAGATTGCAAATATTATAGTTATATAGTTGTTTCTTTAAATTAAGGATCAGATAAAACAATATAGTTTTATACCTTTCGCAAGAATTTTCATAAAGATGAATGACAGATCTAATAAAATATATACCACATATATATATTCTTTAGTCTGTATTTTTCTAAGATAATCGCTCAGTTATAATGCTAAACTTGGCATGGAAATGCCACTCTATCATATAGGATCACCATATCATAAGGGATTGATCGGTCGAAAATTGAATGTTTTTTTTTATGAATAATTTTTTGTACACTAGCTGAGGATATATTAATTTTGTCCAGGAGCTTGTAACGTTCAAAAGAAGATGTTGCAGAGCCCATAAAATATATATGGTCGACATAACTTTGTTTTCATCATTTTCCCATGTTTACTCATTTTTCCCAATATGCAAAAAAAAAAAACGTAAAAAATATTTTTAGATTTTATAATTTTTATTTAAATTAATTATTTTACACTTTCAAGCAAAGTATTTTGTTAATTACAGTGTGTGTGTTTTTTTTTTTTTTTTTTTTTTTGCTGTTGCTGTGATTTTGTTTTCATCTTTTTAGTACATATATATATATATATATATACATACATATATAAGTATATAGTATATATATATATATATATACTAAATAACAAAATACAATTAATCCATATAAAAAACACGTTTGGTAAAACAATGACATTAAAAAAAAAAAAAATTATTAAATAGATAATTATAATAATTAAAGAAATTGATTGAAAAAAAAGACAATGACAATAATCATCGTGACATTGTTTTTGTCTTTTTGTCTTAATCATTATCAACTGCCAATATTCTCAACTTGTATCATTATATTAATTCTTAACTTTCATCATTATCATTATCATTATCATTATCATTATCATTATCTTTATCTTTATCATTATCATTATCATTATCATTATCATTATCATTATCATTATCATTATCATTATCATTATCATTATCATCATCATCATCATCATCATTAGCATGATGTAACTGTAATACACATACATCATCATTATCATTAATTAATCGTCATCATACAGCATATATTTCGCACTATTTTACAAGTAATTATTATAATTATTAACCTTTGTTTTTTTTTGTTAAGAATTGATTATTTTTTTTTTTTTTGTTATTTTTTCATTATTTTTATTTTTTGCTTTTTTTTCGTTTGTTTTTGTTTTTTTTTTTGTTTGTTCCTATTTGTATATTTATTCGGTTTTTCTGGTGTTTGTTGCTTACTTTTCATTTGTTTTTTTTTTCTGTTATTAGAGCTAGTTTTTTTTTACTAAGGCTTGGTTTACACTTGTCTTAACTATATTTTATTATTATTTTTTGTTACTTCTTATTGGTTTTTTTGTTTTGTTTTTAATTATTATTTTTTTTTTTTTTTGCTGTTTATTTTTAAGAAATTACATTTTGTATGCATAATAATTATATAATATAATATATATAATAATAAACATGTTTTTGTTTTCTGTTTTGTTTTTTTTTTGCATTTAAAATAAATCATTTGTTTATAATTTACAATAGTTTACTTAACTAATCGCTGCTCCATACCCGTCAACGTCAACATCATCGTCATCATCATTATCATTGTCTCTGCATACATGAACATACATATGTTACTGTATGCAATTCTTTATATATAGATATATATAAAGATCTATATCTAGATCTAGATCTATGCATATATATATATATATATATATATATATATATTAATGTTTTTTAAATGTATATTAAATTATCTATAGCTGTGTTTTCTTCTTCTTCTTCTTCTGTTTTTTTTTTTTTGTATTTCTGTTTTTGCTGATCTTTAGACTAAGGCTTAGTGGCTATATTTTAACTCTCTTTCTCTTTTTATATTTTTATCTTGTTAATTAATGCGCTTGTCTTGCTCTATTTTATATTATGCTTTTATGTTTTTTTTTTTTTTTATATAATTGTAATCACAAATAGTTTTGGAATATGCTCTCTCTCTCTCTTTCTCTTGCGTTCTCTCTCTCTCTCTATCTATCTATCTCGCTTTACATCACACTCACTGCATATGCATCTGTTGCATTTTTTGCACATCTACTCTTTCACTCACACAATGTTTATTAACAAAAACAAAATTGTACTTTTTAGCCAAGAAAGTTGAAGAATTAAAATTGTCATATAAAAAAAAAATAAATAAATTACTTAAACACACAGACAGACACAGTCACTTATAGATAAGCAGACAGAGGCACGCATACACACAGACATCATATATGTATTATAAAGAGACAGACAGACACAGCTGCACATACATTCACACATCACAAACACACACACACACACACACACACACATACACATATACATAAAAATTTGTTCAATTTGCTGCTGACTTTGTGGACTGTAAACAAAAATTTAAAATGAACCCAAGAAAATAAAATGTTGCTTTATTTTTTTTTACTGATTTTCTTAATATTTCTTGTTGTTGTGGTAGACAGTGATCGCTCGATAATTCGAACCGTTGCCATTGCCTTTTTGTTTGTTCGTGCCATTCCACAGGTAAATTCGTTTTAATGCTAATTAATGGAAGTATTTATTTTCGCATATTAAGTGAAATTATTATTATTATTATCATTTTTAATATTAATATTTAAAATTCGTTATATATGTATATGTATATGTATATAATATATAAAAAAAAAATTATTAAACTAAATTTAAATTAAAATTCTAACACACATTAAAAATACATTTAGTTTTCTTTTTGTTTTCTTGTTTCTTTTGTTTACATACATTTTCTACATTGATGAACGGAAATACAGAAAGAAAAGCAAAAGACACAAATTTTTTTTTGTTTTAATAAAAAATAAAACATATTCCGGGGGGGGGGGGGGGGTAAACAAATTAATTAACTTAATTATTAAAATTTAAGGACGTTGCACACTGCTGCAAAATGACAATAACACAATTTAAGCTAGTTCTGCAATTTTCGAGCGATCACTCAAAAAAAAATGTATATATATAGTAATGTGATAGATAATTATACATATATATATATATATGTATATGTATATGTTTAGTTTTAGTTTATTTACATACAAAGTAAGAATAAATATAAATTTTTTTTTTGCCATTCAATGCTTCAACTTTTGCTCATTCTCTATCAATATTTTCATTTTTTTTTCTTTTAGTTTTGGTTAAGATTTTGTGTGTTTATGTGTGTGTGTGTGTGTGTGTGTGAGTTGCTTTATTGCATAGACTGTGCCTGTGTACTGCTTGCCGCAATAACAACTCGTCTGTTTCGAGCACTTATTAAGAAGGCAGCGTCATGTTTCTCTATTTCGTTTTCATCATTTCGATATTTTCATTTTTTTGTTTTGTTTTTTTTTTTTTCTTAGTTTTTATTACAAGCATAAGGCGAGGGCGGCGGCAGCGATCGCCTGCAATTGTTTTATTATCATTATTCATTTTTTTTTCTTTTATTTATTATTATTATTATTATATTTGATTGTGCGGCACAGACGAGTGTCTAACGGTAGCTGAACGCAGGCGCAGTAGCATTTTTTTTTTGATTTTTTTTTTGGTTTTTTTTTTTTCCGGTTTTTTTTTTTAGTTTTATGCTTAAATAACAAACGGCGCGATTTAAAAACACATAAAATTGTATATGTATATATATATATTTATATGTATATATATATATTGCCTACATATACACTGTGTATGTGTGTGTGTATTTATATACATGTCTATATGATTAAATGTATATTTAATAATCGTTAGATTTTATGCTTGCTTTTCTAGGCTGCAAAGTTACTTAAGTTCTAAGGGCATTTTTTTTTTCTTTTTCTTTGTGTAATTTTCTCTCTCTGGTTTCTTTTTTTTTTCTTGCTTTCTTTCTTTTATAGTTTTTGCAATTACTTGAATCTGATCATAATATACAAATATGTAGCAAATATATGTATCTATATATATATATGTATGTATGTGTGTGTGTGTGTGTGTGTTGACTTAACTACTAGCGTGTATTGTATGTGAATATATATATAAATATATATATATATAATTTTTAATTTTAAATTTTTTTTATACATATTTCTATATAAACTATTTACAATTAATTTTGCATCATGTTTTTTTTTTTGTTTTTGTTTTTTTCTCGTGTTAACGCATTTTCAAGGCATTTTTGTTGTTTTTAATTTTATGCGTAGTTGACAATTTGGTTTTTTTTTTTTGTTAGGCTTATATTTTTGTTTTTGTTGTTGTTTCTTGTCGTTATTATACTTTACTCTTCAAATATCATCTATATATATCTAAATCTATATCTATATCTATATCTCTATATATATATAAATATGTAAATGTAATTTACAAAACTTTCTCTCTGTCTCGCTCTTGCTCGCACTTTTTCTCTCTGTCTTAATATTATTTTACTTTTCGAATTCCATCTGCTCATCAAAAAATCTGCTCTATCTCCAGCTCATACTGCTCTCTATCACTATCTATCTCTCTCTCTCTCTCTGACTCACTTCTCTTTCTCTTTCTCTTTCTCCTTTTTTTTTTTTTTTGTTTTGCTTACTATTTTCATCTCTTACTATTTCATCACACATCCTTACTTCGTCCTTGCTTGTTTGCTCTCTCTCTCTCTTTCTATTTGGGCGGCGGCAACTATCTCTGCTTCATATACACATTCACTCACAATAATAGTAATAAAAAAAAAAAAAAAAACAGATAGATAATAATAATAATAAAGAAATTTGAGGTTTCTATACTTATATTTCACACAATGCTATATATCAAAAAATGACGACGATATCGACGATTAAATCTAAGATAACTTCTTATGTGCTACTAAAAAGTGTGTGTCTGTATATTTGTGTCTGTGAGTGTATGTCTGTGTGTGTGTCTTAACACTAGGGTCCCCTAAGAACTATAACTATATTTGCATATAAGTATATATATATATATATATATATATAGATGTATATGTAGATAATATTAAGTATTAATAAATAGCAATTATATAGAATAATAATAATAATAATTATATCATTAATTAATTAATTAATTACAATCGAAAGTATATTTAATTAATTTGAAATTAACATTTTGAAATCATTTTTCTTTGCTTTTTTTCTTTTTTTTTAATTCTTGCTTCTTATTATTGTTTTTTGTTATTATTTATTGAGACAATTGTGAACGCATTAAATACAAATTGACAAAAAAAAATTATTATAGATAATTATATATATATATATATATATATATATATATAGAGGTGTTAAACTACTTAAACATGTTGCTGCTTGCTCTATACAACACGCTTGCATTTTTTTTTTCTTGCTTGCGATTTTTGCTTCTGCATCTGCATCTGCTACTGCATCATCGTTTATCTTTCACTTTCAATTGTTTTTCTCTTTCCAGCTATCACAAAAATGAAATACTAAAGTTAAGTATAATTATATATATATATATATATTATATATATATATGTAAATGTTATATAATAAAAATCTATTTACAACAAAGAAAATTGCTGGCAAAATTATGTGTATATGTGTATGTGTGTGTCTCAGTGTCTGTCTCCGTCTCCGTCTCTTTGTCTGCTGCTCCTGTTCCTAAATGTTCTGTCTGCAGCAAAATATAAAGTAAATTTTTTCTTTTCATTTTGTTTTGATTTTTTTTTCGTTTTTTTTTTTTTTTAGTTTTATATTCCTTCCTTTTTTTTTATTTTTATTTATTTTTTTTTTGTATATTTTATTGAATGATTTTTTTTTGTTTTTGTTTTAAAGGCTTTTCTCTATTAACTATTATCAATAAATTTCTATAAATCTAAATTTGTTTTTTTTTTTTTTTTTTTCTATAAATGTAAAAGCATCTCGACTATTGCTTAAAATTGTTAGTACGATTTTCTTGAATTTTGTTTTTTGTTTTTTTTTCTTTTTTGTTTGTTGGTGTTTTGCTTGTTGCTTTAGTTTGTAATTCATTTTGTTTTTGTTTTGGTGTTGCAATTGTTTTTTGCTTGTTGTTTTATGTTGTATCTACGATTTGTGTTGTTGTTGTTGTTTTAGCATTTCTTTTCCTGTTTATTGTTGTATGTCAATTGGAAGTTGAGTACAAAAAAAAAAAAAGAAAAAAATTTGGAGCGTCGTCACATTTTGAACTGTTGTTTACAGAGATATATAAATATATATTGACTATATATAGTATATATATATATATCGAGCATGTATAGCAGGCATACATATATACATATATATGCAGCACATATACACACACATATATATATATATGTATATATATATATATACGTCTGACTATATACTGCTCTCTATCTATGTATGTGTGTTGAATGTCTGTCTGTTGTGTCTATGTCTTTGTCTGTTTTATGCCAGTTACGCGCTATGCATATATAAAAAATATTACTATGTTGTGTTCCCATTTCAAGCTCCTATAAGGAGCACATATATATATAGTATGTTATATTATATGTAAATTTCACACTGACAATTTGCTGGCCAAAAGCACAAAGGCTTCTCTAAATGAATTTTCTTTTCTTTTTTTTTTCGTTTTTGCTTTTTTTGTTGGTAGCCGTAAGTAAGACACTATTCACATATATATGCTGTCAAATATATATACACATACATATATATATATATATATATATATAGATATATATATATATATATATGCATGTTCTATTTTCTTGTTTGTGTAGTTAATGCTTCTTCTTTCTCTTCTTCATCTTCATCTTTTTTCTTTGATATTTCTGATAGTCATAATAATTGGTTTTGCATTTGCTTTTGAATTTCAATTTCATTTTCTTTTCTTTTTTTGTTTTTTAATATTTTTCTTGTATATTTTTATTAATTATTATTTAAATTTAATTTTGCGTGTTTTGCGTCTTTTTTTGTTGTTAAATTTTAGTATAATAATTAGTTGTTGTTGTTGGTTGGTTGAGGGGAGGGGAGGCGCTTAAAAATAGTTACAAAAAAAATTCAGTTTATTATTAGGCATTACAATAAATTAAACATTCAAATTTGAAGCTTAAAAAAAAATTTATATAAATTTTTTGTTTTTGTTTTTTGCAGTTGCTGCTGCTGCGACTTTTGCTGTTGGATGCTGCGATTTTTGTAAATATTGCTGTTGCTGCTGCGACTGTTGTTGTTGTTGCTTTTGTTGTTTCTTGTTGCGCTCAATGAATGTGTGTTACATATGCTGTAAAATATTCTATAATATTTGTTGTTATTGTTGTTACATTTTATATATATATATATATATATATATATATATATATATATATATATATATATATATATATATATATATATATATATATTATAACAGCGTCTTTAGCATTTCATTTAATGATGTTGTGTTGCATACGAAAGAGAAAACAGAATTTAACGTTTTACGTTTTAGTTTGTTTTTTTTTTGTTGTTGTTTTTCTTGCAGTTTCAAATGCTGTGTGTGTTTGTCTGTATTGAGAAAAAACATATATATATATATATATATATATATATAGTATGTTTGTTGATATTGTTTTGTTCCTAATCGATTGCACTAAATGATAATAAATAAATTTTTTCAATTTTTTTTTTTTAGTTTTTTTTGTTTGTAAATAAACTGTGAGAATTAAACAATCAATCAATCAATTAATCAATCATAATAAAAAAGCATTATGATTGCCACAATGACAATACATACATATATATATATATATATATGTATATGCATGTGTGTGTTTATGTGTATAATTCAAAAGTTAATAATTTATAAGTGTATAAATGGTAATAATAAATATATATATATATATATATATATATATATAAAATATATGATTAATTATGCATTTGAATATAAAGTGTTGAACATAAATTATAAATCGTTGCATTTACAATTGCAGTTGTTGTTCTTGTTATTGTTGTTGTTGAGTAACTTATATATAATTTAAGCAGATTTATATAGACATATATATATATATATATTTGTATAGGTCAAAACGTAAGCATTGGTTTTGTTGATGGATTTTGGATATTATTCTTTTTTTTTCAGCATGTTCGTTCGTTCACATTGACAAATAGAGCTTGGCAAACATGTTACTCAAAAGCATTAACCGTTAAACAATATATATATTTTTTTAAACTAATTTACATAATAATTGTTTTTGTTGTTTGTTGCTTTACATCATAGTTTGATTGATTGATGTTGCCATCAATCAATTGTGATAGCATTAGTGTTAAACATAAATCTATTTATTTATATATATATATATAAAAAAAAAAAAAAATTATAATATATGTATATATATATATATAAGTATATATATAATTAATTAATTAATAAATTAATTAGTAATTAATTAATTAGTTAATAGTACATAACGATTAACACACAATATTTTGTTTTTTTTTTTTTGTTACAGGTGAAATGTTGTTGTTGTGGTTTTTTTTTTTTTTTTTTTTTTTTTTTTGAAGCAGCAGCTTGCTAAGCATAAAGTTTCAGTAGAAATGCGGCGACTGCAGCGGCTGTGGCTGATGTTGTTGTTGTTGCTGCTGCTGTTGTTGTAGCTGCTGCAGTTGTGGTCCATTAAAGCGATAATGTTGCATGTGACTGTTGCTGCTGTTGCTGTTGTGACTGTTGCTGCTGTTGTTGTTGGTGCTGCTACTGCTACTACTGCTGCTGCTGCTGCTGCTATTATTGTTGTTGTTGTTGATCATATTAAATTCATTGCCGCTGCCAATTGCATAGGCGGCATTATTGTTACACTAAAGTCGCTCCACAAATTTTGTTAGCTGATCGGAGGCATCGGGTAATGCGCCACCGGGATTGCCAACATTGCCGGCATTGACGCCGACACCGACGCCAACGCCAACATCTTGTGGTACGCCTGGCAGTGGCGATTGATGATGCATGCCATGATTATGCATGCCATCGTGTGGTCCCTGTGGTGCCGGTGAATGGCTCATAACATGATGTGGCGATGGCTGTGCACGTGGCGATGCCGATGGTCCACGCGGTGATGGCGCTGATCTTGGTGGTGGCGTTGGCTGTGGCGAACGTATTGGTGGCGACGAGCGCGCCGTCTGCATCAATTGCTGTTGCAATGTATGCGGTGTTGGCGGTCCCATCACATTGGAGCCAGGACCACCACCTGGTCCGCCAGGTCCGCCGCTGCCAGCTAATGTATTTTGTGCATTTGCATTACTCATAACACCACCACCACCACCACCGCCAGCGGCAACAACTTGCATCATTTGCTGTTGTTGCTGCTGCTGTTGTAATGGTTGCTGTTGCTGTTGTTGTTGCTGCATACCTGGTGGCATTACGCCCATTTGTTGTTGTTGTTGCTGCTGTTGTTGTTGTTGCTGGGATCCAGGTTTAACGCCGGCACCGCCGCCGCCACCCTGTTGTTGCTGCTGCTGTTGTTGTTGCTGCTGCTGCTGCAACATACCAGAGGCAGCTGCATTTGCCATCGTATATTGATCATTACCAGGTCCCGTAACACCATTACCACCAACTGTAGCACCAGATATTGGCACACCGCTAACGGTACCAGCGCCGCCAGCATTAAAATTACCAGCTGCACCACCGGGAAACTGTTGTTGCCCAGCACCGCCAATATGTGGGCCACGTTGTCGTTGCGAATATGGTGGCGGATATTGATTCATTGGCATATAGCGCATCTTATTCCAATTTTGATTCGGCACCTGTATGACAAGAACAGACAAGAGTGTGTGTGTATGTGTGTTTATGTGTATATATATATATATATATTGTGTTTTTGTGTACGTGTATGTGTGTGTATGAAAAAGGGAGAAAAAAGAGAAAATACATCATGGCATCAAGTATGTTTACATCAGTATAAAAAAAAAAGGTAGAGTTAGAGATTGGAAAGAAACTAAAGGACTTTTTACTCTGCATAGTTGTAGGGATATTCATCATCTTGTTTCTTCACATACAATACATAAATTAAAGTGATTTCTTCAATTACAGAGGAATATAACAAAATTCTCATCAAAATCAAAATTGTTATTGGCAATTTTTTTTTTTTTTTTTTTTGTCTGCTATTTTTTATGTTATGCTTTATCTGATTTTTATTGCATATTCAATTCAATATATTCAATAATTAAAATAAAAAAATAAAAATAAATAAAAAAAAAAATATTTAAAAAAAAAATATAAAAAAAATTTTTTTTTAAACAAAAAAATGTAAAGAAAAATGAAAAAAAAAAATTCATTAGCTGCATGCTGATGCTGCCATAGTCTTCCATTTGTAGGATTACAAAAAAAAATAAATAAAATAAAAATTGTTTTTTCATAGCAAATTTCCATTTTTGGCCCGATCGTTTCTATGGCAGCGATCCTGTTTAATATTATTTTCATTCTTGAAATTCTTCTTGATATAATGTAATTCGTCATCTTCTTCTTCATGTTATAATTCCCGATCATCATAATCATGGCATATATATATATCCCTTTGTGCATAAACTTAGATCGATGTTTGATCCTTCGAACTTACCATGCCACCCTGAGCGGTAACACCAGGCGGCAGATTGGACAACATCATTGTTGCATTCTGCATATTTGGTATACGATGTGGTGGACCTGGCTGTTGTTGTTGCTGCTGTTGTTGTTGTTGCTGTTGTTGTTGTGCCGCCTGCATTAGATTGACTTGCTGCTGTTGTCCAGGACCCATTGGTTGTGGTCCTGGTCCTGGTCCTTGTTGCTGTTGATTCATCATATGTTGCATTTGTTGTTGCTGTAACACTTGCTGCTGTTGCTGCTGTTGTTGCTGCTGCTGTTGTTGTTGTTGTTGTTGTTGCTGCTGCTGTTGTTGTTGTGCCGATTGTGGTCCATTACCAGCTTGCAGTGCACCACCAGCACCACCTCCACCAGCACCACCGCCGCCGCCACCACCACCGCCAGCAGCAGCATTGATTTGACTTTGCTGCCGTTGCTTAATGATGGCCGCCATGATTTGTGGATTCTGTTTGAGTATGCTCAAAATATGCTGATTGCTCTCATTCGTTGGATTGTTTTTGATCTTTTGCATAATCTGTGCAAGCGCATGCGTATTCAGTGGTGGTCCATTAACCATATTGGGTCCAGCGCCACCGGCACCAGCACCACCGCCGGCACCAACACCTTGTGCACCCGGTGGTCGTACACCGCCACCAGCAGTCGCAGCACCCATTGGTGCACCCATGCCAATGCCATGTGGTGTACCGCCGCCGCCCATGCCAACGCCTCCACCGACAACTGGCATTTGGCCAGCATTAACACCGCCAACGCCGCCGACACCACCAACTCCAACACCGCCGCCACCCATTTGATTTGGTGGCATGCCCATCATTTGTTGCTGTTGCTGCTGTAGATTCTGTTGCAGCATTTGATTCGGTTGACGCATTCCTGGCTGATTTGGTGCATTATTGGGATAACGTTGTTGTCCAGGACCACCGCCGCCACCACCACCGCCGCCGCCCCACTGTTCCATGGGCAGCAGACTGTTGGCATTCAGGACATTGTTACAATTACCGCCACCGGGTAATGGCCCAGCGCCAGGTCCAACAACACTAACATTGCCAGCTAACTGATTGACACCAACATTACCAACCATGCCGCCCATGGCGCCTTGATTGGGGACACCAACGCCCATGGGACGTTGCAGGCCGGGCGGTGCCATTTGTACACCTTTGCCAAAGCTACCCGTATGCGGCACCTGTTGTCGTGCTGCCTCCTCTTGCACTTGTTTAACCACTTGCAGTACATTGGGCGAGGGGGAATGTCCACCGCCTGGTTTCATACCAATGCCAGGCTGATGTTGTTGATGCGGTGACGTCATGCCGCCAATGCCAGCAGCTGAAACAGGCGATGGGACTGTAACCGTGGATGGACTCATACCGCCAGCACCGGCTGGCAATATAACAGCTTGATTTGGCATCACCTGTTGGCTGACAGCGAGACCAGCCATGCCCACAACGGGTACACCAACACCGACAGCACCGGTGGCTACGACAGGTCCACTAACCGCTGGACCGGGTAATGCGGCAGGTGCAGCTGTACGTGACATGAGTGCAACACGGCGACGCAGCAATTGTTGTTGTTGTAATCTGCAAGGAGAAAAAAACCAATCAAATTATTACAATTTATTATTCACATGTGAAAAATCACAAAAACAAAGAAAAAAATAAATAAATGCTGCAAAAATTGTTACAAGACGTAAAAACCTACGAAAGTTTACTGATTTTATTTTCTTATTGAATATTTCCTTTATTTTCCTTTTCCTTTTTTAATCTTTTTTTTTTAATTTTCCTTTTTGTTTTCAATTTTTTATTTACAAAACTGCGCAAATTGTAAACGTTGCTTCTTCAATTGCTACACGTTGTGAAATGATATTTTGCCAGCAAACCGCGCGGCATTTATAGCGCACACAAAGCTAAACAGTCGTGCATGTAAGTATGTGTACACCTAATGACAATTGTCTACAACTGTAACACGATCTGGTCACACTTGTTTCTATTGTGAATTGTGGCCTTTTTAACCGTTTCGAAAGCACAGTAAACTTTTACGATATTTCTAATAAGAATCCAATTGGAGTACAATGGAAATCTAATGTACAGCGTCAACGCAAAGCTTTAAATAATTAAAATATGCAGAGAAATTAATTACAGATATATATATATTTTTCTGGCCGATCAATGAATTTTAGCTGCCATATTTTGAACTTTATTAAAGAAACAAAACAAGTAACAACTTGACAAATTGTCTGTTGGAGCATCACACAATGCACAAGTGTATGTCTACTTTTGTGGGAGCATGTGCTGCAATTCGTATGCCATACGCATACACAAAATTATGTACACGCATTTGCGACGCAATTTTTCTGCTCTGAGCGCGAATGTGAGTGCGCAAGCGTGCGCGCGAATCTTGCTAAGAAGTTTTAAATGGAATTTCTATAAGAATGCCAAAATGAAGTTTGAAAAATGTAACATTGCGTTTATTTGTTCACTTTTAATTTCTATTGGAAAAAATTTGTAAATTTAGCTTCTTCAATTGCAGCACATTGTGAAATCAATTTTTTGTTGGGACCAATTCCAACTGCAAAATTTTTGCGAAACACAGAAATCACAGTAACACATGTAAGTATATGTACATATATATGTCTGTACATAAAATTTGGCAACACTGGTTTCTATTGTCAATTATCAACACTGTCAAAAGTTTTAAAATCATAGTAAACTTTTACTAAACGAATCTAATAAGAACCCAATAAGATGAAAGCATCAAGAATACAGCAAAAGTTTGATTTTCCATATAATTGAAATACTAATGAAATGAAATTGCAGATTTAACTAGACTATTTTTCTGAAAAATCGCTACTCTGGGGATTGTATCATTGAGAGGACCGATTCGTACTACATTAATTAATTTCTACAAATACAAAGAGAGAATAAAAGGTACTCATACAAAGACTAAAAGTATAGCTATACATATATATGGTATAATCCTTTCGATTTATAATCAATAAATATATAATAAGAACTACATATATGCTAGCTAACGCTGATTTGAAATTGTGACTAGTTTAAGCTAAGATCTTCTAGTATTTCTTCATTTGAAATTGAATATAGCGCGCACAGGTGTTTATATGCTTTTATGAGAGACACCTTGTGGAAAATAAATGCATTTTATACGTAGACAAAATGATGTACGCACAGCATTTGCGTCACAATTTCTACGCTTTGCACTCTTATTAAAAATGTTTTAAAATTTAGATGAAACATAGGATGTATATGCAAGTCTTTTTCTGTCAGATCTCTTCAATTTATATATGTTGCAATTTCAAATTAACATTTTTAAGTTTTTTAATCTAAGTTGACAATTTTTTTTATTGTCATATTGAGTTTAGACCATTACTAAATTTCATTATAGACAAAATATTAGCATATTGAGAAATGATTAATGAGGTGTGCAATGATTATGTAGGGTGTAAGGAATGTTGGCAAAAGGACACAAATAATAAAAATATATAAATAAAAAAAAAAAAAAAACACAAGCTAGAAGTCACCAAATTTGGTATTTAGCTTCCTGTATTGAGTTGCTTTACGCAATATCAAAATTTATTTCAAAAAAATGTTTTCTTTTTTTCAATTGTTTGAAATTAGTAGAATGTAGTAATATTCTAGGGTTCAGAGTATGTTAGTGAGTGATTCATGTATGTGACAATATCGCTTCAAATTTTTATTGTTAGCTTTATTTGGAATTTGTATAGGAATTCCATGAAACAAGCCCAGCTTCGTGAACACATATATTTATATTTCATGTATATTTCATATGTTGTCATAGCTGTGCTAAAGAAAAAAAATAAAAAAAAAAACCACAAAATTTATAAAATATGATAAGGAAAATAGTATAACATAATATATAAATAGTACGAACAATATCTTTTTTTTCATAATTACAAATTTCCAATATTTTACAAAAAAAAAAAAAAAAAAAACAAAAAAAAAATTATTTATACAAATGAGAAATATACAAAATTAACAAAAAAAAAAAATTCATTTCTTGAAGAATATTATTTTTTCTTTTCTTTTCTTTCTGCTTTTCGTTTCGTTTCATTTCGTTTTGTTATCTTGCTTGCTATTCGCACTTCCGTATAGATTCGCAGCACATGATGAAATGAAAAATGTTTTGTGCGTTGAAGATGAAAAGACGGATGGAGATTTTCTTGTATATTCATTCATGAGACTTGGACTTGATATTCATAGAACTTGTAGCATGGGGGTATGGATTTTGAATGTTCTTTCTTTCAACTGATCAATTCTTAAAATTCTCTGCATTTCTTAATCATCATATATATATATATATATATATATATATATATATATATATATATATATATATATATACGACGTCATCCCAATAGACAATGATATTTATGTTCTCCTCCACATGTTGTTGATGTTGTTCACACATGAGCCTAGTGCAATAAGTCTATACTCAAAATCGAGATAAAACATATATAGTACATATATATATATATATATATATATAGGAACAAGGACAATTATAGACAAATATATAATAAATAATAATAATAAATAAAAATTAAATAACAACAATACAAAATTATCTTTGGCGTGCCAAAAAAAAATTATACCCTTGCAGGCGGCGGCATAAACGAAAATTGTTAAAAGATAAATTCTACTTTTTTTTATCGATTATTTCTATGATATAGTAGTCCGATTTGTACCAAATTTGATTTGACATTTAAAAAGCGACACTAAACTCTAATGATTTTTAAGCAACTTAAGTTTAATCAACTAAAAAAAAAACAGATTTTCATACAGTCATTGTTGACAGTTTCATTGTCACGGAACACACTCGGATATAAAAAATAATTTATAATTTTGATATCGATGCTGGCTGAATCAAGAATATTTCTATTTTCTATATTTTTTTTATAGTAAATGTGCATTACAAACTAGTAATGAAAGTGAATATACCCTAGGCAAGGCAAGGGTATAATATAAAATGCAATACGTGTACTTACTTTTGTTGCAACTGTTGCTGTTTAAGCTTATGCTTAATATTTGGACAGAACGGCACAGGACACTTTTGTTCCTGACAATGTTTGGCATGATAGCAACATAATGCAATCAATTGCTTACAGATCGGACAGCCACCATTTGTCTTTCGTTTACAATTCTTGGTATGCTGAACGACACGTTTCATTTTCTGGCATGACGGTAAACGGCAATTAGCATCGCGACATTGGCATGCATGGACCAGAGATTGTATACAACGTTGGATGGATTGTTTGCGTGCCTCTTGAGGATTTGCTTGTTTGAGATCGGCCGGCGCTGAACCATCATCCAGATCAAAGCCAAGTTTCTCCATTTTATGCGGATGTCCAACTTTCTCCTTGCACACAGTGCACAAATCAAAGTCCTAAAAAAAAAAAATACACACACACACACACAAAATAATAAAAATATCAATAAATTTATGATGATAAATTCAATGAATAATATTTAATATTCATTGGGGTTTGTCAAGTGCTTCAATTTATTTTCTAATTATGCTTATGAATAAGCAACCTGTGAATATTAACATTATCATTCACTCGCTCGTTCACTTGTTCATCGGCGTCGTTCTTTTTTTTTTTTTTTTTTTTGAACTATTATTTTTGGTTTGTTCATTTGAATTTGTTCCCCCGCCCCCCACATTATCGTTTATCGTTTGTATTTTCAGTACTATACGTTATGCGATTAATTTAGTTATTCATTAAATTTGACATTTTTGTCATATTAGAGAAATCTATATAGAGAAACATTATAATTAATTCTCATAAAAAAAAATTTAATATTTTATTTATTAATCGGATTCTTAGCGTTTAGTTTACATTTTAATTTTTATTTATTTTTTTTATTACTCATTGAATTCCGATAGTATTATGACTTTATGCTATTTCTGTCTGAAGTTAGGGGAAAACTCTTGAAGGGATACGAAGCTTCCAAATTCTTTTTTGACAAATTTCTTGAATTTCTTGATTTTGCCACTCCCAGCATCTAAGATTAATAAGCGAAAAAGACCCCAATAATCAAGAATCTTGTACTATTATTTGGCATACTAATAATGAGCAGAAGAGGAAGGGTGATCTGGTCCAGATTGTCTGATAAACTTGCAAGTAATGCCACTGTCCCCAAGGGTTAAATGGTTGACTGACTTTTCATTTTTCTTGTTTTCTTGTTTTCTTGCTTTCTTCTTGTTCTTCTCTCATATTCATCATCTGTCATTTGGATTTGTTCGTTTGTAATTCATTTCCCCCTAAATTTCCTCATCAATATAATTCATCACAAATTCATCACTCAGTGATTGAGCGTACATTAAACTTAAATTCTTTATGTACTTAACATTAGCAGGACGAGGCTTTGTTTATATGCGTTAATGTTAATGTTATTATTGTAAAATGAAATAATGTGTAAATTACTTACATCACAAACTGTACAGTGATAACGTGTCTCGACAGCCGACTTGCAATTGTTGCATGTGTAGACAAATTTGTCCTGTCCCTGATTATGCAACTCATACAACATGGATAACGTTGAGAACTGTGCACGTCGCAGCGATGAGAATTCATAGTGCTTATCACGTGCCAGTGTGAGGAATGCATCGCGTCCGTCCATTAAATCACAGGTTAACAGCGGATCAGGATCTTGTATTGGCTGCACAAACAGAGAGAAATTTAATGCGTAATTATTAATAGATCTATTATAAAATTTGCATTGAGTTACTAACCGCTAAACTAGCCGCTGATTGCGCCGAATGCAGTCGTATAACAAAGAACACTTCCTTATGCTTCTCCATGGTAGCATAAATCTTTGCAGATAAATCATTACCAGATTGATGTTCATTTGATTTTTTGCTATTCTTGCGTTGTGCTGCCTTCGATTTATTTGACTTTTTCGCCTTCTTTTGTCCCTTCTTCTTACCATCGCCACTGACTTCATTATCCTCAATCGAGAAGAGCTACATAATAACAAAGGGGAACAACATATAGTAAATATATCGATAGATCATAGCGTATACTAATATATTTAACATACATTTGCTGCAGCAGCCGCTTCTGCAGCTTCAGCTTGTTTACGTTTTTCTTCTTCCTCTTGATCAAGCTCTTTAATGCTCTCCTCTAGCACATTTGGCCAGAAATCACCTTCGAAATATGGTAATTCAGCAGCGGATCCAAGTTTATCCTCCATTGCCTGTTTCAGTATATCCTTATAATCCTGTATAATACGCTCGATCATACCTTTATCTAACATCTTTTTATACCATTCCTGTAAACGCTTTGGTTTTGGTATTTTCTGATCCGTTGGATGACAATGGAATATATAATCATCACCCTCCGATGGCGGACATGCCCATATATGTGCCATCGTATAACCCAATTGTTTTACATAATCCATATAACCAAGCAATATCTCATGATACACAGCCGTACGATATTGTCGCGGCCGAAAGAAATGCACCGAATCGAGGTAGGCAATATAAACACGTCGGGTATTTGGTGCTGGACACTCGGAGCCATATTCTTGTACATGCATGCCAAAGAAACAGACATCAATGCCATCGACTTCCTCAAAGGCAAATAATGCTTTTGCACGATATGGAAATTCATTCATCATTTCACCACCTTCAACGAATCGTCGTCGCATTCCTGGTTTCACTTCCACACATTTATCCGATGAGGATACAACACGTATATGAACTTCACCAGCGCCAGCTTCTTTTTTCTTTAGGAAATTATTTACACGCGTCTCAATGTAAACGCCCAATTTGGTGGTAGGCAAACGTTTCGCATTGAATTTGTTTTCCTTTCGTTTGGAGCTTTTCTTTTTAAGGCAATTATCGCAGACAAAACCACCGGGCCATATGGAATCTAACCAAAGTACACAAATTTGATGTTGTTTACGTCCACATTCCTGGCAATCGACAAATGGTTCAAGTTCTAAATGATCATTTTTCATTTCCTTGAATTGGTCCTTCTTAATTTGTCTATATTTTTATATATGAATATTATAGAAAATATAAATACATATTAAAGTTAGAAATTTTGATTTGATTTATTTGGTTTATTAATACTTACGTTTGTGATTGCAGCGGATCATCGCCCAGGGTCACAGTGTCTCCTTGTATATCATTAAAGCACTTTTGGCAGAATGTGTATCTATTTGAGGACACACCGTATTCCTTTAGACTGTTGTTGTAATTTTTGATTTGTGGGGTTTTTTTTTTTTTGGGTTTTTTTTTTTTTTTTTTTTTTTCATGACAGCAATTTTACGGTTATATGGCGATGGCGAGATATTACGATATACGAGATTACGATGACGAGATAGCAAGGAATAGTAGTAGCGATGGCAATGGACAATGACACAATTTGACAATTAACAACAACAACAATTAACACACACACACACAGAGAGAGAGAGACATATATATATATATATATAGGCGACATATAAAAATATGAAATTAAGTTGAAATAGAAATATGCATCATAATGCAACATATAAAATACAAAATAAAGACATAACAAAAAGCAAACAACAATTAGTTAACAATTTGTACATGTGTGTATGTATATTTGTGTGTATGTGTGAAAAAGCAAAAGTAAGTGACATTTTGGGTTTTTTTTTGTTTTAAATTAATTTTTAAGATTTTTTTTTGTTATTCAAATTATTGCATGAAAAGAAAAAGAACAAAGAAAATGTGTTTGGGGAAGAAAAAGAAAAAAAAAATAAAATATTTTTTGCATTAGAATTTTTGAATAATCAATTATTTTTTTTGTTTGGTAAAATAAAAAAGAAATAAATAATAATAATATATAAACATAAAATAAAGAAAAAAACAAACAGTAGAATTCCATTTTTTTTTTTTTTTTTTTTTTTTTTGTTGCTTAGGGAAAATTTTCTTTTTCATTTTCTCACAGTGCATTAAAGTTAAAGTGTTTTCTCGCTAATAAATATTATTTTTATTATATATTAAAAACAATTATTAAAAAATAAAAATCAAAGTATTAAAACATACATAAAGAAGAAGAATAAATATTTATGTATATGGCGGCGAGATCATTATTATCATGTGTGTAAAACATTAAACACAGCGAGTGTGTATGTGAGAGAGAGATAGATATTGAAAACACACTTGTGTGCAGAGTGTATGAGCGAGCGAGCGAGACAGAGCAGCGAGATAGAATGAGCGAGTGCACACACAGAGAGAGAACATTTTGCAAACAAATTAAAGTAGCAAAACAAAACAAAATAAAAATAATGGGAATAAAAATATGGGTAAAATGTGCGTGGAGCATTAATTTTAACCAATGTGAGGTTTTTTTTTTTATTTTTTAGATTTTTCAAGCGCATATGCAACATTAGCACACAAAAAATTTCAGTTAAGAATTTTAATAGAATTTTCCTGACATTTTTTTTTTTTTTGGTTTAATACATAGACAAATTTTTAAATAAATAACTACACACAACAATCAATAGACATATGTTATATGTGTATGTAATTATGTATGTATATGTAATGTATGAATGTATTGATGTACAGTCGTGTCTATGTATACTAAGAATAGATTGAGAGCAGTTTATAGAGTTATAGATATCGATATATAGAAAGAATATCCATATAGATCTTAAGATATAAAAGAGCTAGAGATATAGAGAACATCTTTAGATAAAGTAAAATTAATGAGATATAACATCGGAATATATACAGAATTTTTACAGATATAGTGAAAATATCAAAAGACATAATAAATATCTCGATATATATCAATACATCTGTATATATATATAATGATATTCTCGTGAATACACTGAATATCTCAAGATATATTATCATGAACAATTAATGATATAGCAAAGATCTTTCAAAAAAAAAAAAGTTAAATATACAGTTAGTATATTTGATGTATTCAAATTTGAAATAGACACAAACACGACTGTACTTGTAAATGTAAATGTCATAATTGTAATCAAATTTAAAGTAAGAGAAAAAAAAAATGAATAATGAAAAAGGAAAAAAAAAAACAAAAGGAGAGAAAATTTGAAATGAAAATGAATCTTACCTATTTTGATAGCTATAATATTTGGCATCACGCGGTATCGTACACAACTGTTTGCCATAACAGCATAAAACCTGAGGATTGAATGTGTATTTGCGGCCACAGCAATAGCCTAATGCCTGCATAACGGGATCTATTTCAGCCTCAAAGACCTCCGATAACTGTAAGATATATACAAAATACAATTGGATATTACAATAATTTTTCTTATTTATTATTATTATTATTATTATTATTATTATTATTATTATTGTTCTTGTTGTGGTACAGATTCATTATTCATTACCTTGGTACAATAGCGATAAACACGCGATGTTTTACGATTGTATAGCCATGCATTATCAAACATTAGCCATACATCATCAACATATTCCCATGGATCACTATATTTGCCATTTAATATATTATTACGGATAGTACCCAAATCCATGGGCTTTTTAACAATCTCAAAATAATCGGGTATACCGAGCGCTTGCGGATCAACCGGATAACGAAATGGCACTGATTCCGGCTCCTGACGATATAGCTTATCCAATGTTGGTAGCAGCGCTGTGCGCAATTCCTCCGGATTGAATACTACAAAAAAAATTGGATAAGTAGAAAAAAATTTACATTATATAGATATATATATATATATATATTATATAGATATTACGAGATCGTACTATTGCCATCTCGCTTTAATTGATGATATTCGAGAAATTGAACTTACAGCATTTCTTCTTTTTATCACCAGCATTTGGTGCCAAAGGTTCTGGGACAATGGGTTTTGTCTCTGTTTTAATTTTAATATCCATTGGATTACCCGTTGCACCATCTATGCCACCATTCATATCATCTTTACCATCACCACTGCCATGTGTACCATCACCATGTGCACCCGCAATCCCACTGCCCGTGGCCGCATCGTCAACATCCATTGGTTCAGACTTTATTTTGACATCACCATCGGTACCATCCTCCGATTTAATTTCCATTTTAATCATGCTCGTCCCATCATTATTCACATTCTTGCCTTTGCCACCCGTGGAGCAATCCATTTGTGAGCTATCCCCATTGCCGCCACAGCTATCGTCCATGAATTCCTTTTTGATTTCATCCTCTTGCTTGATGGAATCAAGTTTACCCTTGGATGACATGCCGCCGCCATTGCTGCCATTTGTATCATTCGCTGATGGCGATGGTGATTCATCATCATTGTCACGTGCAACAGCTGCCTCCAATGCCGCCATTTGTGAGGACAAACTTGAGCTGCTGCTCATCATGCGGCTTGGTGCTGTTACTGTTGTTGCTGTTGCAGTATTATTATCGCTACTACTGCGTGCCATTAGCATCAATGTGTTGCTCGCTGGCGCTGAGTTGCCACCATTGCTTCCACTGTTGCCATTTCCGTTGTTGCCATTTCCACCATTACCATTGCCATTGCCATTGCCCGTAGAAGAGGCTGTCGTCGATGTTGGTGTTGCTGATGATGATGATGATGAGGCACAGCTTAGAGGTGTACTCACTGCCGTCGTTGTTGTTGTTGTTGTAATTGGTGTACTACTGCTTGCAGTGCTGCTACTATTGCTGCCATTGCCATTGCCGTTACCATTGCCATTGCCACTGCCACTGTTACTGCCAGTGCTGCCACTACTACTACTGCTCGCACATGTTGCTGCCGCCGATGCTGGTGTACTGCTTGTGGCCAGACCCGATGCACTCGTTGCCGGCACTGGTGATGCTGGTAATATATACGACGGTGTCGGAGGACGATTACTCAATGGTTGCATTAAACTGCTTACAGATGGCGGATTATTTGATGGTGTGCCAATTGGTCCATTTGAGATGAAACTTGGTGATGGACTTGGTGCAGCAACACTACCATTGCCGCCGCCAGAGTTAGCACCACCAACACTGCCAACACCACTACTACCGCCACTAGCTGCAGCCGCTGCCGCCGCCGCCGCTGCAGCAGCTGCCGCAGCAGCAGCCGCAGCATTAGCAGCAACATTAGGGCCACTAGCACCACTTGCGCCAGCATTGCCAACGCCAGCAGTAACATTAGCTGCTCCTGCTGCTCCAGCATTGAGTGCTGCATCAAGACTTGTGGGTGTCGGTGGCATATTGTTAAGCACATTTGCAGCTTGTTGTTGCTGTTGCTGCTGCTGTTGCGTTTTCTGCTGCTGCTGTTGCTGCTGCATTGGTGAACTAAACGCATTTGTTTGCTGTTGCTGTTGTGTTTGTTGCTGCTGCTGTTGCTGTGCAATTGGCGTTGCATTGTTATACGGCGATTGTGGCAATAACATTGCTGCTGCTGCCGTTGATGTTTGCTGTTGCATTAAACGTTGCTTCATAATCTCATTGAGCTGCTGATTTTGTGCGCCATTGCCTCCACCATTAGCATTTATAAATTGCTGTTGCTGTTGTTGATTTTGTTGCTGTTGCTGCTGCTGTTGTTGACCTGGCACTGGACTCGTTAAAACACCAGCTGGTCCACCAGCAACAGCTGCTGCTGCTGCTGCGGCCGCAGCTGCTGCTGCTGCTGATTGCATTGTCTGCTGTGTATTAAATGGTGACAACACAGGATTTGCAACCATGCCACCAGGACTAGGACCAGGTGCACCAACCAGCATATTACCTTGACCTGGTTGTTGCTGCTGTTGCTGTTGTTGTTGCGGGAATTGCATACGTTGCTGTTGCTGCAGTGCCAACATATTGCCACCAGGTGAATGACTACGCATACTTGCTGCAACAGCAACCATATTTGCCTGTCCACCGACAGCAGCGGCATTTGCTTGTTGATTGTTAACGACACCGCCACCGCCGACGCCGCCGCCAGCAACCATGCCGCCAGGACCTTGTGGACGCAATTGTTGTTGCATTATGGCAACAGCAGTTGGACCACCATTGCCACCCATTGGACTGATTATGGGACGTACGCCACCACCTTGACCTTGTTGCTGCTGCTGCTGCTGTTGTTGCTGCTGTTGTTGCTGCTGTATTGTATTATTAGCTAATGCAGCAGGATTAACACCACCGCCAGCATTGGTGGGTACACCGCCACCTTGTTGCATTTGTTGCATTTGCAATTGTTGCTGATGTTGCTCTTTGCGCTTTAAACGTTTCTCCTCCAATTCTTTTTGGATCTTGTAAATCTTTTCAGCCAATAGATGATAATATTCGGAACGTGATTTTGCCATCTCATACATATCCTTTTCAACTTTTTCCGCATACGAGACAAGATTATGCATGCGTTTATCCTGCATTGTTGTTGGATCTGATGTTGGGAATATTGCTTGTACCAATTTATGTACCAGATGATTACGTAAATCCGCTGTCACCGATTCTCTCCAATCTTTTTCACTATCAATGACACTGCTTGGTGTACTATTACCACTGGCTGTACCGGATGCACCACCGCCGCCACTGGCATTACCGCCAGCACCAGTTGCATTTGTGCCAGGCGTGGCATTATTATTACCGGCGCCGCCGACGCCACCGCCACCAACTGTTGTATCCGATGTCATCAATACATTGCCGCCGCCAGTTGGATTATTGCCACCAACACCTGGTGCTCCGCCGCCTGATACTGCATTTCCATGTGCTTGCAATAATTTTAATTTTGCCATTTGATCTGGTTGTCCCACCAACTGTTGCTGTTGTTTATCGCCTGCGCCTACAAAATTGGCATTGTTGAAGCCAACATTGACAGACAACGGCGCTGGAATGTTGCCCAATTGTTGTTGTTGCTGTTGTTGTTGTTGTTGCTGTTGTGCATTTTGCTGTTGTGCATTGGTTTGCTGTTCAACCATGTTGGGCAGCACACGTCTGCGTCCAGCTGCAGTATTGCAACCTTGCAACATTAATTGTCCACCAGCTTGAACTTGCTGTTGTTGCTGCTGCTGTTGTTGTTGTTGTTGATGCTGCTGCTGTTGCTGCAGACTATTTACATCATTTGTGCCCGGCAAAACATTTTGTCCGGGTACAGGTACAGGCACTGGAACTCCAACTCCACCAACTCCGACACCGACACCAACACCACCTGGTATTGCACCACCAGGACCACCACCTGGTCCTGGTACACCAAGCACACGTACTGCTGATGCACCTTGCATACGTATACCAGGCGGTATACCCGGCGTCGGTGCGCCCAATAGTCCAACAGAACCAACTTGTCCACCAACAAGTCCACCGATGCCTTCAAAACGTCGCAATTCCTGTTGCTGCTGTTGCACTTGTTGATGCTGCTGCTGCTGTTGTTGCTGTTGCTGCTGTTGTTGTTGTGCTGCCAACTGCTGTGCCATATCGGCATTACCTTTGGGCACATTAGGTGCACCACCGCCAGCTACTTGCTGCTGCTGTTGTGGCAATACAATTGCTGTATTCTGTGCACCGCCAGCAACATTAGCATTTTGTTGTGTCACCTGTTTGCCATCGACAACACCGACGCCACCAACATTGACACCGCCAACATTGACGCCGCCAACACCAACATTAACGCCAACACCACCAACACCAGGTGGATTTTGTTGTTGTCCTTGTGGTACTTGCTGCTGTTGCTGTTGTTGTTGTTGTTGCTGCTGCTGCTGTTGTTGCTGCTGCTGTTGTTGTTGCTGCTGTTGTAATGGTGTCGAGTTTTGTGCACCGGGTGGTGCATTACCGCCAGCACCACCACCACCGCCACCACCAGCACCACCAGTACCAGCTCCACCACCAGCACCACCGCCAGAATTTTGAAATAATGAATGATTCTGACGAAATGGAAGGCAAATGATGCAATCAGATCTTTGACATGTCTTATAATGCAACAATATTTGACGCGATGATGTACAATGTTGCATGGTGCAATCCTTGCTCTGCTTACACGTCGCCATATGTGCCAGCACAGCTTTCATGGCCTTGCAATAATTCACACTGCACACTTCACGATTTGGATTGAGATTTTCACGTCTGTTGCATTTGTGCGCATGCAACAGCAACATTAATTGTTGTTGTATCTGTTTCTTACGCTCATCCGACATACTGCCGGGTGCAGGTGATGGAACTGTTGCTGATACAACAGATACGCCGCCTTGTTGCTGTTGTTGCGATGTTCCTGGCTGTTGTTGTTGTTGTTGTTGCTGCTGCTGCTGCTGCTGTTGTTGCTGCTGCTGCTGCTGCTGCTGCTGTTGTTGCTGCTGTTGTTGTTGTTGTTGCTGAGAATGTGCCAACATTTGATTTGGCTGTGATGCACGTGGTCCAACCATTGCACCTTGCTGCACATTTCCTTGTTGCTGCTGCTGCTGTTGTTGTTGCTGTTGCTGCTGCTGTGGATTCATTTGTGCATTTGCTGCCGCCAATTGTTGTTGCTGTTGCTGTTGTTGCTGCTGTGGATTACCAACAAGTCCGCCAGCACCAGGTGGAACAACATCACCACCAAGACTAGACATTGGCACAACGGTGCCAATTGGTCGATTACCTTGTGGCATGCCTGCGCTCATATTTGGTGGCACAACGCCACCACCGCCACGTTGTGCCATCTGTTGTGCCAGCAATTGTTGCTGCTGCTGCTGCTGTTGCGGATTGTTACTGCCGGGTGCACCATAGTTACCGACTCCATAAGGCATATTAGTGAGTTGTCCTGCGAGCAAAAAAATAACAACAATAAAGATTAATTGATTAAGTGATTGATTGATGTAAAATTAAAGGATTAATTGAATGATAGATAGAACAGTTGAAGTCAATGAACATGAATATGATTGTTTGGACTGATGCTGATATATATAAGATTCGCAGTCAAATAACATGATTGACTGATTGATTGATATATATATATATATACAGCAGCATTAGCAAAGTTTATCACTGATTAATTGATGCTTATGCCTTGGCATTAGCAGTAAAAGATTATAACAGCATTGATTGATTGATTGATTGATACAAATACATACAAATACATATCACCATAGAATCTGATTGATTGTATATAGACTGACTAACTGACAGATTGAATATGATGATGATGACATCTAAAACATAAAGAATTCTATCCCTTGGGAAACCTACCCAATTGCATATTTGGATTCTGCATACGTGGACCACCGCCGGCGCCAACAACACCGCTTGGTCCATTACCGCCACCAGCACCGGCACCCATTAAATGAGGACCGCGCAATATATGCGGTGCAACCATGCGTCCCATCATTGGTCCATTTTGCATATGCATACCAGGATTGGGTGCAGCGCCAGTTACTGAACCAACGCCAACGGCACCACTAACTGTATTCATCATTGAGGCGCCACCTTGCTGCTTAAGTGTATTAACCATACCGGCAGCACCTAAATTTCCCATGCCGCCACTATTGGTGAGTACCATATTACCAAGATTGCCCTGTGCAATGGTGTTCATGCCTGTAAAATGTAAAAGAGAAATAAAAAAATGAATAATTGATTCAAATATCTAAATGATGATCGATATATCGATAATCATCATTTATATTGATAAATGGATAAAAAAAAAATAAATAAATAAATATACACTCACCTGGTATCGCATTCATGCCATTGTTACCGTTATTCGATATTGACATCGGCATCGAGTTAACCATGCCCATTTGTGTTGCTATCTGCATGCCAGGCGTATTTGGTGATTGTAAATTTGGTGATTTGCTTCCCAATTGATTCATACCGGGCACAACCATACCACCGCCGGCACCTTTATTACCCTGCTGTTGCTGCTGTTGTTGCTGCTGCTGTTGTTGTTGCTGTTGCTGCAACAGATGCTGTAAATGATGATGTTGCATTTGTCGCAATTGATTACCGGCAGGATTACCGGCATTACCATTGCCACCGCTACCATCATCACCACCATTACCACCAGCATTGCCACCGCCGCCACCGGCACCATTCATTTGTGGTGGTACAACAACACCGCCAGGACCAGGTCCTTGTGCTGGAGGTTTATTTGGTCCACCGGAACCAGCGGTTGCAGCGGCTGTGACAACATTAACACCACCAACGCCACTGGTTAACTGATCTGACCAGCCACTGCTGCTGGATACCAGCTCATCAGGTAGATTGTCTTCCAGAAAGAATAGATCAGCTATACACATAGTTTTTTTTTTTTTTTTTTTTTTGGAGAAAAAAAAGATATTATAGATATTTGTATATAGATCGTAGTTAGCAGCTATATATATATCTGGTATATATGAGATATATGTATATCAGACATATATATCAGATATATATATATCAGACATATATATCAGATATATATATATATCAGACATATATATCAGATATATATATATATCAGACATATAACTAATGTATATAACAACATAACCTCAAAAAAAAAAATTCTTTTGGACAGTTGAAAAAAAATAATTATGTTTGACAGTTGCAAAAATTTGCAAAAAGAAAAAAGAAAATTGTCCAACATGGTTAAAATAAAATTACGAAATCTAATAAAATAAGGAAGAGAAACTTACATTGATCCATTTTAACCCGCTTCTGTGGCGGTTCATCCAAATGATCGGCCATCATATATAATGATTAATGCTTGCCTATAAAAGGCAGCTAAACGCGTCCCAATGGAGAAATTAAATTGAAGAAGTTTTTATTTAAAACTTCTAAATTTATGTTTTGCTTTTAGTTGAATTTTTTTTTTTTTTTTCTTATTAATTTTTTTTAATGTTTGTAAAATTTTATTTTTTTTATTTTTCGTCTGTTTGGTTTGCTTGTCGCTGCTTTACTGTTTGATGTTTGATGTTTACTGTTGCTGCTTTACTGCCTACTGTCAGTCAGTCAGTGAGCAGTGTTGATTGTTGTTGGGATGCTTCTTCTTCTTTGCCGTTTAGTGTAGGAAAATTAATATATAAATTATTTTCCGATTTGACGGCTATGAGAGTTGACAATAGTGTTCAAAGGGAGAGAAAGAGAGAGAGACAGAAAGAGAAAGAAGGGTTGCCAATGTTGCAATATTCTTTAATATTATTGACAAATGAAAAAAAAAACGTCTCTTCTTCTTCTTGGTGATTTCCTTCCTTTTTGATTGCTGCTTGCGTGTTGTTGTTGGTGCTCCTGTTCTTCTTGTTGTTTTGTGCTGCACAATTTTGACAATTTTCGCACAGATATTTTTGATTTCTTTTTATTTTATTTTTTGTTTTTGAAATAAAATTTTTGTTTTTTTTTAATTTAGTTTTTCTTTTTTCTTTTCTTTTTTTTTTATTTAAAGAATTCACATAAATATTTATCGAATTTTATTATCCGATATATGTGTGTTTTTATTTTGTGTTTTTTAAATTTATTTTTCTTTTATCCTTTTACTTTTTTTTATTTTCCTCAGTTTCAAATATTGGCAGTCAAAGTCAAAGTCAACACTTGTTTAATAAATTGTTCTAATAATTTTTTGCATAAACTTGCAGGAGTTGTGCTTAATCTTAACTCCTTTGTTATTGTTGTTGTTCTTGCTGATATTGCTGCTGGCGCTGCTGCTACTGCTACTGTTGCTGCTGCTGGCGGCGCTGCTTTTACTTCTTTTATATCTCTTTCTTCGGCTACGTCTGCTACTGCTACTGCTGCTGTTGCTGCTCCTGTTGCTTTTACTTTTACTGTTGTCGTCTGCCGCTGCGACGAAGACGACGTCGACGTCGTCAGTGCTATCGTCACCGCGACCGCGACCGTGCCAATTGAGCAGCACGTCGCTGATTCCGTTGGTTCGCCGTTGAGATCGTCGTTGTTGTTGTTGTTGTTGCTGTTGCTGCTTGTGCCACTTCTGGCGTCCCATGCGCCGCCGCCGCCACCGGTGCCACCACCACCACTAGATGTCGTCGCCCTTCTCCTACTCAATAATAAAGACGCTGTATGTCTTTTCAATTTTTGCCTATTCTCCAATTTTCGCCTCAATCGTAATTCCTTATTCTCTTCCTTTTCACTGAGATAAAATTTGTTGTAGATGTTGTTCTTGTTGTTTTGCTTCTGCTTCTGACTGCTGCTGTTGTTGTTGTTCTTTTGACTGTAGCTGTTGTTGTTGTTTGTGTTGTAATAATTGTTGTTGTTGTATGTCATACAGCAGCAGCGTGCGACCGAGTGCATTTTGTGGGTAAGCGCCAAATCCACCAAATTGGCCGAATTTGTGAAATCGGCCTTGGCTTTGGATTGGAATACACTTTGGCTGCTTTTTTATTTTCCCCCCACCCACTCGTTTCTCTTTGTTGTTGTTCTTGTTTTCGTTTTTTGTTTCAGTTTATTATAATTTAATTTTTTTAAGTTTTTGTTGTTGTTTATGTCCTTTTTATGATTTTTGTTTTGTTTTGTTTGCTGCTGCCGCCGAGTTTGCAAGTGAAGTGAAGATTTAATGGAAGCTGACGACCAAGAGAACGACGAAAATAGAAGAAGAAGACGCAGTCAATTGCAGCCAGCAAACCGCGCGCAATTTTGCATTTGCTGCTACTGCTGCTGCCGCTGCGTGCTGCTGCCGCCTCTTGTATTTTTTTTTACCTTTTCTTCTTCTTGTTGTTGTTGTAATTGTTATTTTTGTAACATAATTTTTCAGTTGCTAATATTGTTTTTATTTTTTGGTATTTGTTATTATTTATTTTTTGTTTTTGCAATGTTCTTTTCTTTTGTTTTTTTATTTATTCTCAAATATTTTGCTTGTTTTTCTTTTTTGTTGTTATTATTAAAGTTCTTGTTGTTGTTGTTCTTTTTCTTGTTGTTGATGTTGTTGTTATTAATATTAGCATTGTGTTATAGTTAAGTTACAAATTGAAGTTGTTTGCTGTTTTGAAAAAAACATTTAATATGTCTTAGCGTTTTGTATGTTGCTATTCTTGTTGCTGGTCTTGTTCTTGTTGTTTTTGTTTTGTGGCCGATGTTGCTACTTTTGCCGTGTTTACATTCGCTTTGCATTCAACATTGCACATAACTGTAAAAAGCATAACAAAAATTTTTTTTATATATATATATTTTTTATTGAATTTTAGAATCACAATTATTTATTTTATTTAGTTTTATATATATTTAAACACTCACGCACACACAACACAGACACACACACACACACACACGCATACATTTGAAACAAACAAATCACAAGCAATATTATGAATGACCCATAAGCGAATTTCTATACAAAATTAACACAAATTCCACTCACAGATTTTCTGTCGTAGACTTTAAGATAAAAATTTACAAAAAAAAAAAAAAAGTGCAAAACACAGAAAACATTTATTTGAAACAACAATATTGCAAATACGAATTTAATTCTTTTCTTTTTTCTATTTTCTTCTTTTTTTCTTTCGTTTTTATCCGATGCGGCTACCGCTGCCGCCTGCTGACCGAACACAACTCGCTGTTTTCTGTGTTTTTTAGTCTCTTGTTGTTGCTCGTAGTATTCTCCATCTCGCTGTTGTCTCTGCTCGCTCACTTGCTCGCTCTCTCTCGCCGTCTCCGTCTCGCATTTGTCGTCTACGTGTTTCACTCTCTCTCTGTATGTGTCATGTTTTAATGTACATGTACAAGTACGCGCGCGTGTGTGTGTGTACGTTTACGTGTATCTCTGTGAGCTCTCGGTGTATGTGTGCACTTTTACTTGGCCAACACGCACGCACAAATTGTGCCAACATCGTGCACAAGTGCGGCGCTAGCTTTAAAAATTGCGCGCAATTTTTTTGTAAACAAAGTTTTAATAAATAATTATTATTTATCATAACTCATAAGAGAATTTATTTATATTATTTATATTTATTACAGGGAATTATATTTAACATTGATTGAAAATCTTGTTAAATTTCATATTTAAAAAAAAAAAAAAAAATGTTTTTAATTTATTTTGCTTCCACATTAGACCGGCGGCCCCAATATATACGAATGGAACGTTGGGTTACTTGATTAAGCGCCGAAGACGAGTGGCGAGTAAACAGCTAGCGCACACATATCACACCAGAGACCAGACGTTGTCCATAGCAGCAGCTGAAGCTTTTTTTTAAAGCTTTTTCGCGTACGCCGCCGCTACACGGTTGCCTCTGGTAAGTTGGCTGATTTTTAGCGAGTACATCGCAACACACACACATACTTTAAAAAAAAAAAATAAAATAAAATACGTACACTTTGACACAACGGGCGCGCGCCCAGCTCACATGTACACATATAGAGAGAGATATACATACATGCACACACACACACACGCATGAATGTATAAACGTATATTCCGCATCTCGTTCAAGACGCGGCGACGTTTTCACTGCTGCACACACGTATACAAACTCAGCGAGACGATAATCATAGCGAGTAGAGAGCGAGAGAGCACATCATAAATGTTTGCTTTGGTATTGGTATTTAAAACACTAGTGTGCATACACACAGCACGGGCATAGCCAACGAGTGCGAGCAGCATTGGAAAAAGAAAGAAAAACAGACGACAGAAAATATATTCCTTTTTTTTTTTGTCGCTGCTCGTCCGTTTTCTTGTCGTATCAAAGTTTTCTATTGCAGAAATTTTTGTGTTGTAGGTGTATTTTTCATTTTTAGCGGCGTTAAAAAAAATTATTAAATTTTTTGCACAAAATACGAAATTCGAGAAAATATTAAAAAAAAATATAAAAAAATTTCAGGCGACTTGAACACTTTGTTTAATTTTAATAAATAAATTTTTTTAATGCACAGTGAATTTTGTATTATTTGTTAGTTTTTTATTTAATTTTGCATTTTTACCATTTATTTTTCACATTTTTTGTTGATTTTATAAAATTTTTACAAATTTTTTTGCAACACTAAAACAAAAATTTTCAGTCCGCTTGTGTTGCAGCAGAAAGTCAACTGATTTCGCGAACGAGTAGCAACAGAACTAGAAAGAAAGACTGAAGCTGAAACGACTGCGACTCTGTGTTGTGTGTTAGTGCCAGTGCCAGACGACAACGACGACAACGACCAGTAACGCCAAGAAGTGGCGACAGTGGCGAGTAAGCATATTCAACTGTGAGAGAGCGCACGCTCGCACGTTACTGAGAGATTCGACAGCTACTCTCATGAGAGTCTATATTCGAACTAAGTGCTGGGTGAGAATTAATCGGTCGCTTGGACGGCGTGCGCTTTGTGTGTGTGATGAGAGAGAGAGCGAGAGAGAGCTGTCGAGATAACGAAAATAGCGAGTGGTTTCAGTGTTGTATAGTTCAGTAAATATGCATGTTTTTAGCCGTGGCGGTAACGCTAAGCCCTATGAGATATTCCTAAAACTAAATTTCAGTGTCGTTCCGTACCACGATGTACCATTATCGCTGTCTTTGTCTAGCGGCCCGGCATAATTACAAAAAAAATATGATCACATAAGTAATGTATCTAGATGCAAAAAAAATGAAACAAAAATTTTATTTCCGCAATGGTCTAGAAATTACTAAAAAAAATTTTTATTCAGACATTTGTGTGCTATTGTTTGTTACACACACACACATATAATAAAACTCATGCACGCTCTCGCACACAGGCACACAAACACACGAGAATAAAATCGACAGCACAGATAAAAGAGAGATGGGTGGACAACAATTGTATACACATTAGGAGAATTTCAAGGCGTGAAAGTGGGACAGATAGCATACAATACTTTGCGCACAACGAGACGCACTAGCGAGTAATTGTTTCATCATACACACACAATATATACATATGTGGTAGTAGTGTCATGAAATTTCCTTTCATATAAAAATGATTGGAGATACAAATGAAAAAGAAATGCTTCATCATCTTCTAGTGTATTTGTATATTTTTTAATTGAAATATTATATTTCGCAGATGGAGTCGCTTGATTTATGTTTTTTATATTTCTCAACATTTAATAGCCGGCAAATTAAACCATCCACCTAAATTACATGCATACACTTGCGTATACATGTAATACACACACGTACATACATAGAAATGTATGAGGTGTACATGATGAGCATCACTTTGGCTCGCTTTGAATTGCGCCAATTTTTTCTTTCTTAAAAATTGTTTGTTTATTATGTACATAGGCTTCCAAAATATATTTTTTGTGAATTCACGTATATGTTGAGGTAATATTAAAAAAAAATAAACGTTACGTTTCATTTAGAGATGAAGAAAACAGAATTGTGGATATTTGAAATAATAAAAATATCAACATTAAAACCTTAAGAGTACGATAACGAGACTGGAACGTATAGCATTGTAGCGACTAGAAATGAGCGCGTGCTTGTTTTCATTTTTGTTTGCTCACGACTTGCGTTGGCTGCCTAGACGATGTGTGATCTTGTTTTTACTTTATTAAATTTTTTTTTAAATAAATATTTTATGATTGTCATTTTTTTTTTTACTTTTCAATACTATACATATTTATCCATATATTATTATATATTATTATTATCTTATTATACCAAATTATTTTGTGCACGATATACTTTGCTCGTGCGACATGGCAGCTATTGTGTCCATCTCTAATGGCAGCACAGCCTTTTAGAAATAACAAACAAATACAATTTTACATTGCGGAAATAAATTTATGTATACATGATGTTACATTACTTTTAGTGTAAAATAAGTCACAAATGCTATGCAGAATCTATTTGCAATATTTATATATTTAATGCGGAAGTATATGAGTAATTCGATAAATTTTCATTAAAATTATTTTGTTATCGATATCAAAACAGCTGTTATTGAACAATTGATATGATTCGCTAAAATTTTTATCCGTAAAATAATATATTTTATATATTTAATGCTCTATTTTCTGCAAAATAAAGTTTAAACAAATACGAATTAGTTTAAGTTATTTTAATTAAAAATTGAATGACAAATTAATGCATAAATTCAATAAATGTTAACAGCTGTTTGCCAGTTGCCGACCAGTCGCACAAATGTTTATTATAGCGATAAAAATAAATTTATTTAATATTTTGAAACGAATCGTTAATTATTATGTACATTATTAACTAAATTATTTATTTGCAATGACTTAAATAAATTTATATAAAAGTAAAAAATAATACATTTTGTTTTGTATTACAGAACTGGAATGGCAATGCTTCTATTTTTGCCGACAGAGGTCGCTTTGCTAAACGTTACGTGACTGAGTTTTTGCTGCTTGCTATGAATAGATAATAGATTATAGCAATTAGCTTTTTCGCATGTATTTAGTGTATTTAGTGCGCCATAAAGTATGCTTCAAATTAAAGCAAAAACAAATTTAAATTTTGAAATTGGTTTTTTTTTTTTTAATTTTAGAATTAACTTGATTTATATTTAAATTTTTTACATATAATAAAAAAGTAATTTTAATTGAAATATTAAAATGCATATAAAATGCAGCAAAAGTAAAGAAACGGAAACGGAAGTTATTGAAAATTGAAATTGTAATCGAATTACAAAAATTGGCTGCCAAAAATCACTTGCAATAATCGCATGTAATGCGAGAAGAGATTAGATAGTATGCAACAGTTGGAAAATACTACAGGTCACATTAGGTTGCATCAGGTGATCAGGTTCGGCAAGTTCTAAGGGAATGTGCAACGAGTTGTTGCAATTTGTAAGTTGCATCAATTAATGCAGCATTGTTTTCTTGCAGCCTTTTGTTTGCCAGTTTTTGCGCTACGCTTTGTCGCCTTTTTTTTCTTTTTCTCCTTCTTTTGTTTTTCTTTGACCCGATTTGCCGCTCTTCATTTTCATTTTGTGTCTTTTCGTTGTTCAATTTGTTATTTTTTTTTTTATAGTTCGCAAAAATGTAGCAAATATTTTTATTTGATTTTTTTTTGTTTTGTGTGTTTTTTTTTCCCACTGCCACCGTTTGGCTAGTGCAACAGCAGCGACATTGTCGTCGTTGTCGGCGGCGCAAGGCATCTGAGCAAGGCATTTGAGCGCAACAGCGCAGCGGGGCGTGCGGTGCAAGATCTGAGGGAATTGAGGAACGAGCCCGCCGCGGGGCGCCCCACTGATTATCATTTCGACACCCCATTTATGTATCTCTACAGCGGCGTCTTTTACTTTACACTCCTTGTCTCTTTCATACTCATTTACACACCCTCTCTCTCTCTCTCTCTCTGTCTGTCTATCTCTTTCACACACTGTGAGCTGAACAAGTGCGTGCGAGTTTTTTTTTTTCTTTTCTTTTCTTTGAGCTGCGCGTCATACGAGATGCGAGATGTGAGATGCGAAGAGCGTTGAGCGTTGAGCATTTTGAGAGAGTATTTTGTTAGTTTTTGTCAAGTGATTTCTTGGAATGTGTTAGAATCCTCTTGTTGCGGCAACGCGTTGCAAGTTCCAACAGTGGCAGGCTGTAAATTGATGCTGTTGACATTTTTAGTGCAAAAAAACAAAAAAAAAAAAAAAAAAACAGGAGAAGGAAAAAAAGAAACCCGAATAAACCAAAAAAAAAAAACCATAAACAAATTTGTTTGCTCTATATATCTCTCTCTCTTTCTCACACACTCTCTATATTAGTCACTCTTTCGCAGTCTGTCCCTTTCCTAGTGTCATAGTTATATCAGAAATTTTCAAATTATTAAAAATTATATTTTTTGCTCTCTCTTTCTCTCTCTCTCTCTATCTCTATCTCTCACCTTCTTTGACTCTCCTTATCTCTATCTTTCTCTCTAAGTTCTACAGTCACCAAGTCTGCCAGTTACCTCATTTTTTTACTCTCTCTCTATCTCTTTCATATTCCGCTCTCTCTCTCTCTCTATCTCTCTCTCTATCTGTTCTATCTTCTAGCATCTTCTTCGATCATCTCTGCGATCATTTGATTAGCGATCAGCTATCAGCGATTTCTTCGTCTTCGTCTTTGTCTTCTTCTTCAACTTCGACTTCAACTTTTGCATTTTTTTCGTAGAAATTGTGCGGCCACAGGTCAAAGGGCATTGCGTAATCTATTGCGTAATCATAGCAATGAAATCAGCTGCTGCTGTCGCTGCTGTTGCTGCTGTTGTTGCTGCTGTCGATTGTGTGGGCGTTGCCTGTGGGCTGGCGTACCGAGCAGCATTGCCATCATTCAGCTGTGCGCAAATCAAAAAGAAATCATTTACCTGCAATTAGCTATTAATTTTAGCTCTTTCTCTCTCTCTCTCTATATATATATATATATATATATATATATCTGATCTGTACGGTCTATGCTCTATATATATAAAAACAAATTATTTTCTAACTTTTTTTTTTTTTAATTTTTATCACATTTTTATAGCAGCAGCTGCTAACATTCAGAAGCAGACATGGCTGACCTCATAAAGTAACCATATACATATATATTCATGATCAGTTTCAATATCGGATATCAAATTTGCATTTCTGTCTGTCATTTCTTTCGTCTAACTGCTATGTCAATACTCCTCATGACCATAAAATGTATATAAGTGAAAACGGAATGGATCGAACTACTATATCCTATAGCTGCCATAGAAACGAAAATATGAAAAAATTAAGCTTTTATATAAAAATTGTTATGATTTGTTGAGAAATTCGAATGAAATTTGCTAGATGTAAGTTTATTAATGAACAATCAATGTTTACAAAGTTTCATCCAAATCTGAATACTATAACATATAGCTGCCATAGGAACAATCGGCTAAAAATGAAGTTGTTGTATGAGAAACCTTTTTTTTATTAAGCAATCCTTTGGAAACTTTGGAAAAATATCAGTTTAATGTCGACTTACATATCTGCGTAAAATTTGATACAAATCGGATTACTATATCATATAGCTGTCATAGGAACAATCGACCGAAAATTGACTTTTTTGTATGAAAAACTTTTCATTGAAACCGAAAAGTGTATAAACATTTTTTTTACCTGTTTTTTTTTTTGTTATAAATATCAGTTGTAGGATCTATGTGCTATATAATGCAAATTTTATAAGATTTTTAATATTTTTTCCCAAATTTGTTTGTAATTATTTTTATAATTTATTTGGCTGGAGAATAATTTCCAGGTAAAAATGAAAATCTGAAAGTGAATGAGATTTACAGATCGTTTAACTATATGCCTATGTCTATAAAAAGAAATTTTTATGCCTATAAAAAGAAAATTAAAATAATTTAATGAAAATCCAAGCATCAAAAATGCGCAACAAGAAATTCAAAATTTTGATTAAAATATGAAAACAGGTAGTAAAAGCAAAGTAATGGAAGAAGAAGAAACAGAGGCAATTGCAGGAACAAAATGAGTTAAGTTTTGGCTGTTTGCCTTTGACTTCTATGCGATTAGCGTATAAACAAAGTTTTGAGTTTTGAATTGCACATCTTGGATTTTCAGTGCAAAATGATATGTTAATCCAGGACGACGGAGAGCGCAGTGACAGTGACAGTGACAGTGATAGTGGCAGCGACGCTGGCAGAGATGAAAGGATTATCCGCTTTACGGGCAAGACACTGAGAAGGACTATGCACGCATGAGCCATAATACAAATTTGCACCCAACGGTGAACAGATTAAATGATCTTTCCTTTTATAATTTTTGGTGGTCTCGGATTAAACCACACACAGGACACACCACAGGCCATAGTTTGGGATATATATCTCTGTTTGCGTATGTGTGTGTGTGTGTGTGTGTGTGTGAGTTTTTAGTGCCATAAATGCATAATCCACGTTTTACGATCGCTTAGCAGGAAAAGTCAAAGGATCGTCGATCTTGGCAATCAACAAGCAAAAGTTTGTGCATCAAACTCCTTAACATATAAACTCGTGGCAGTCCTTGCAGTCCAACAGTCCATACTCTCTCTCTCTCTCTCTCACCCCTTTTTACTCAATTTCAGGTAGCAATTGTTGATCAATTGTTTCAAGTATTTTTCACCATGTGGTTTACCTTCAATTGAAATTTCATTAAATGTACATAGATATGCTTAATCTTAACGGCAATAGGTAACCCGTTAACCCGCTATAACCCGCTGTTTTGCCCCCTATTTTGTTTACCTACGACTACAGTTACTATGTATCGTTCCGTTGTTAGTTGTTCCGCTATGGCAGCTTTATCATAATTGGATTTATGGGATTTTCGCATTTAAATCCTTTCACTGTCTGCAAATATTTTGGCCGTTCTGCTGTTGCCTTTTGCCAAGATTATAGCACAAATCTGGGGGTTTTCTTTTCGCAATTGCCTTTGAGCTCTAAAGTCAGAATATCAAGCATATATATATATAAATATGCAGATGTATTCCGATATATATTTATATATATATATATCTTTTGTCTGTAATTTTTGATGAGATTTTGATTTTGAAATTACTTATAATGCATAAAAAATTAATAGATACTTGATATATAGAATATATCTTTATATATATCTATATTATTTTATATATATTCCTGTTCAGCATAAAAAAAATTCTTTTTGTAATACATTTCTAAGTCTATTTCACTGCTAATTCTGCGCCATTTGACATTGTTAATTTATATTAACATAGTGTTGATATAAGTTCTAAGAAAACTCACTATAATTCTAGGTATAATCGGTCAGGAAATATATTTATATGTTTAACTCTTTTATTTGTTATGCAATTTAATTGAAACTTTTCAAAACTCACTTTAATTTAATCTTATATAATCGGACAAAATTTTGCTCAAGTCGCATGATATTAACATATAGCTGCTATAGGAACAATCGATCGGAAATTGAAAATTTGTATGCACAACTTTTTTGTTTGTTAAGCTATACATCTGAAACTTACTGTGTTTGAGTTTAGTAAAGACCTATACTTATCAGTCAAATTTGGTTAAAATCGAACGACTATATCATATAGCTACCATAGAAACAATCGTTCGATATTTAAAGTTTTGTATGTAAAATATTTTTGTTTGTTAATTTATTTGGTTGAAACTTACAAGATTTAAGCCTAGCGTCAACTCATATATGCCAGTGAAATTTGGTTCAAATCACATGACATTATCATATAGCTGTCATAGGAACAGTCGGTGCAAACTTGAGTTTTTCTATGAGAAACTTTTTTGTTTATTAAAATATCCTGCTAAAATTTACAAGATTTAAGTTTAATGAGCACTTACATATGTTAGCCAAATTTTATACAAATCGGTCAACTATATCATATAGCTGCCATAGAAAGGATCGATTAAAAATTGATTTTTTGTATGAGAAACTCTTCATTAAAGGCTGCAGGGGAAGGCAATGACATTTGCCAAAAGTGAAAGATAATCACATAATCAGCAGCTAATTGAACCTGCCAGCAGAAGATAAGTTAAAGTTACTGTTGGAAAGTCAGGCTAAAGCTGCTAAGTTGAAGCTTCATTTGCTGCACAATTTGTGTGGCTGGTCAACAGTTAAACTGTCGGAAATTTAGCATAGATGAAGCGGAAAGCAAATGCTCAAAAAGTGGGCTGAAACCTTAGCAAGGAGCAACAGCAGCAGCAGCAGCAGTTAATGCAACAATACGTTGCATAAGGTAAGCAAAGCAATTGCCTGATGAGCTATAAGCAAAGTACACAGAGAGAGAGAGAGAGGGGGAAGAGGAGCACACATGCACTTACAGTGGGCGTTGGGTGTTTGTTATGTTGCCTGAATTGCTGAGCTGATTAATACGCCAATGCATGCAGGAAGATAAGACAAGGGATGGGTAGAAGAGTGAAGGGAAGGGAGGGGGGATGGTGGTAGGCATGTGACTGTTAAACAGCATCTTGAGGTGGCAAAGTGAGTCTCCAACTACAACTACAACTACTGTGACTGCGATTCAGTTGCAGTCGCTTCCTCTGCTGCTATAAGTTATAAATCTTCGACAGCAGCAGCAGCAGCAGCAGCAGTAGCAACGGCAGCAGCAGCACGAGCTTGACTGCTCCATATAATTGTATCTTCCGTTTCATTACATGTTACAGACACAGCAGAAAACTCAACGGCCGGCCCATCATTATGTGAAGCAGCTGCGGTGAGCAGAGGGCGGCACAGCACTCAACAGTGGCGCAAATGGCAATGGCTAACGCTGCGTATGCGTAATCAAAGGACGAGCGCGCATAATCAAAAGGCCACCGAAAATAACAACAATAACAAGAAGAACAGCAACAGCAAATGAAAGCAGCAGCGCCAATAACAACAACAACAAATGCTGCTTATTAATATGCACACAGAGACACACAGACATACATAGACATACACACATGTACGCACGCATAGAGAGCGAGAGCAAGTTTTCGCCTAAGGAGCGTGAGAGCGAGAGCAACGCAACACTCAAGTAACGCGCCGTCGACTTCGTTTGTGGTTGTTATGCCTTTGCTGTTGTTGTTGTTGTTATTGCTTTGCTCTGCTTACTGCTTACTGCTCAATGCTCACTGCTCACTGCTAGCTGCTGCTGCTGCTGCTGCTGTTGCTGTCGCTGCATACTGTGATGTTGTTTGGTTAACGCCCCTTTAAATACAGTTATTTCATTGGACCGCGACCACAAATTTATTAGTTTTTATTGTTATTGTATTGATATTTGAATTATGCGCGCCGCATTTCAGACTGCTTCTTTTTTTCTTTTTTTTATTTTTATTATATTTTACTTTTTTTTCTGCTCTTCTCTTCTTTTAATTTTTTTTTTTTTTTAGCTTTGTTCACTTATTCAACCCCCATTGCTCCCGTTCTTCAACATTTACATGTCTCCTTTTTATTTATCACATTTCTTTTTATTACTTTTTTTTACATTCATTTTAATGAAGTTAAAGTCGCAGCTTAAATTAAGTATTTAAAATTATTATTATTATTTTTTTTTCATTTATAATTAATTAATTTTTTAAAATTGCACAATTATTATTTTTATTTGTATTTTAATATTTTTAAATTTATTTTCGCACTTCTACAGCAATAAATTCTTAAAATTAATAAAATAATCATAAAAAAAAATAATAAAATAAAATAAAATAAAATTTTAATATTTATTTTCGCACTATTACAGCAAAAATTCTTAAAATTAATTAAATAATTATAAATAAAAATTTAAAATTTAATATTTTCAAATTTATTTTCGCACTTTTACAGCAAAAATATATTAAAATTAATTTAATAATAATAAAAAAAAGAAAAGAAAAATAAAAAAATGTTCTATCTAATTTTCTTTAGTTTTAAATTAATTAAGCTATAAATAAAAATAGAAATATAAAATATATATAAAGTAAAAATGCTCAAAAATTTATAGAAAATAAAAAAAGAATTCATATAACTTCTATGTTCCTAATGCGTTTTGGTTAAAACTTTAACAGATCCTTCACATTCACATACATTATAAGTTCAGAAAGCAAGCTATGAAATTGTGTTTGTAATGCATAGTTTTGGAGGCTTATGTATGACCTAGGCTTATGCATGGCTCAGTTAGGAGTGACAAAAATCTTTCACTTCATTTTTCAATAAAATTTCTAGCTCTAGCTCCTATAGTCTCTGAGATTCGAGGGTTTATACGGAAGGGCAGTCGCATTTTGTAGAATCAACGCCCAATGTTGCCCCTAGACAAGAATATATATATTTTATATGATCTGTCATGCCTTTTTCTACCATTTTCAGCTGTCACAATTTGTGATAATAATTAAACAAATTTATAAAATTAAAGAAAAGAATAAAACAAGTTTGGAATTTGAATTTTTCAATATTTAAATTATTTTATTTTTTTTTATAATAACTTTTTGCATAATTAATAAAAAATATTATTTTATTATTATTTATTATTATTTATTAATATAAATTTCAAATATATTTAAGAAATATTTTCAAGAAAATCTATAAATATAAAGAAGCATTAATTTAGTATAAATATTTAGTTAGTTATATATTACATTTATATTTGTACATGCAATATTTTTTTTTTATTAATTGGCTCAAGTTCAACATGGCTGAGCAAGTGCGTAAATTGATTGAAAGTAGTAAATAATTATATAGATTAAGTTAAAGATGCACATGTACACAAACCTACATAACTCACTGTGCAGTAGAAAAGAGCATCATAACTAAAAGTCTTAGTAGAGCAACGCAACTAATACTTTTAACTAAATAATATTAAGAGTTCTGAACATACACACACAGGCATACATAATATACGCACGCATAATATACGCATAGCACACACACACACACGCATACGTATACGCATACAAAGGCAGAGATATGCACGAGAGTGTAATGCTCACCCAATTGCTTTGACACACAAACCCACACATAGAAATTAAAACAAAACGCCTGCGGCTTGTATAGGCAACAGCAACAGCAAACGAAATAACAACAACAACAGCAAGACGACGACGACGATAGCGACGACAGCGACGACAACGTCGACGACGACGACGACGAAGACGAAGACGACGACGACGACGAAGAAGAACATAACAATGCAAAAACAGCAACTATTGGAGTGTGCGCTCTCAAATGGGTGTGAGCATGCGAGTGAGCGAGACAAAATGAAAACATTTTCAACATATTGATGGAATATATAGCGGGGGTAAAGGCGCATAAGCAAAACCACCACCAAAAGCAGTGTAAATAGATATATAGCGTACGTAGCCATGCGATAGAAGAGCACAGCACTATTTGCTGCTGGCGTCGCGGTCGCTGCCTGCTGCCGTCATCAGTGATTCGTTTTGTACGTTGTTAGACTCTCTCGCTGCGTTTTGGAATTCAGTCGACAACGATAATTACCGGTGGTTGTATCTCGAGCGCTGCGACTGAGGCCCAGAAAACAAGACCGAACCGAAAGAAAAACGACCGACCGACCGAACGCAAAACCAAAATAACTAAAAACCTGCGCGCGCTCTTTCGGCCCATCAAAACCGAAAGACGAAATAAACACAAGACAGCAAAAAAAATAAAAAATAAATAAATAAAAATAATAATACGAACAACGCGCGAATATCAAGCAAACGGCAGCAGCAGCAAGCAAAAGCAAAGCACAGTTAAGTCAAGTGTGCAAAAGTTTTATAGTCTCTGCATATGAAAATATAAACGATACGAAACGAAACGCAAAGAAAAAGGAAAAGCAAAAGTAAAAGAAACAAAGTAAATTCAACAAATTTTGTGCTTTACGTCAATTAAGTTTTGTGCTGTGTTAAAAAATTAAAAATATAAATATTATTATTGACAATATATATATATATATATATATATATATATATATATAGACGTTGACGTTGTTATTCGTGCAGCGCTGTGTGTGCAATTATCAAAAACAAAAAGAAGACAACGAGAGTAAAGACAGCAACAACAACAACAGTAACAGTAACAAGAGGAGCAGTAGCAAAATATTCGCAAAAGCCAAGCAGCGAGCAGCGTGCGTCGCTTTAAGGCTATAATTACGTTTTATACCGAAAGCTTTTGCATTGTCTGTCTATCTGTCTCTCTCACTATCTGTGTGTGTGTGTGTAACTGTAACTTCTCTCTCACATACACTGTTATATATCCATGTGTGTGTGTGTGTGTGTTTTTTTTTATTTTGGAACAAATGCAAGTGAAAAGCGTGCCATAATTATAAGAACAACAACAACAATAACAACAAGAAAATTTAACGAAAACAAGAACAAGAAGTAAAGCGACGGCTGGACTAATAATAATAATTAAAAGTCACAAAAACTAAACTAAAAAATAAAATATAAAAAACAAAACAATGTGTGAAAATTATTAACGCAAAAAATTAAAGAAAATTTCCATAACTGTAAAAACAAAACGAAGAAGAAAATACAGGAAGAAAATTAAGGAAGGAAGGAAGAAAGAAGAGAAATATAATAAAATTGACAAAATGATTGACGCCGCCTGCAATTATTTGAATCCCTATGGGCTGTCGCAGCCAACAGCAATGCAGCAGCAACAACAGCAGCAACAACAACAACAGCAGCAACAGCAACAGCAATTGGCAGCACAGCATCAGCAACAGCAGCAATTGGTAGCACAGCAACAACAAGAACAGCAGCAACAACAGCAGCAGCAACAACAGCAACAGCAACCAGCGCATGATTTCATTAGCGCCACATTGCTGTCTGCAACGTCTGGTAGCTCAAGTTGCAATTCAAATGCTTCCTCACCATTGGCACTATATGGCAAACAGACAACAGCAACAACATCAACAACATTATCCACAATTGGCGCTGCCACAACATTGCCACTGCCACTGCCACATTCACATTCGCATTCACATTCACACTCGCATCCACATTCACATTCACATTCGCATCCACATTCGCATACGCATGGACATGTTGTACATGGACAAGTTGTGGCACCAATGAAAATGGAAATGCAATATCCGCCACAGGCATCATCCACTGGCAGTGCATCGCCCAACTCTAGCATATCGCAATCGGCAGCATCATCGGCATCCGTTTCGCCAAGTATATTTCCATCGCCAGCACAATCGTTTGCCTCAATATCAGCTAGTCCGCCGGTTGGTGCTGGTGTTGGTGCATCATCATCGGCATCATCATCATCGGCATCATCATCATCGACATCAACATCAACGGCAGCGGCAGCAGCAGCAGCAGCCGCAGCGGCGGCGGATTTGGGTGCTGCGGCAGTGGCAAGTGCTGCCTATGGTTGGAATACGGCTGCTGCATATACAGCATTGCCAACACGGTAAGTGTCCAACAACAAACTTCTCTCTCTCTTTCACTCTCTCCCTCTCTCTCTCTCTCTCTCTCTCTGTCTCTTTCTTTGCTGCAATCCTTAACCATTTTACTAATCATTTATCTCCGGTTTCTGTTTCTTTTTTTTTTCCTATCTCCAGAACTCAATTTCCGTATGCGCAATATGCCTCCGATTATTATGGTAATGTTGCATCTGTTGGTGTTGCTGCTTCTGCATCAGCTGCCTGGTTCTCACATCAGGAACGTCTCTATCAGCCATGGTCATCACAAAGTTATCCAAGTTTCAATTTCGATGATATTGCCTTCCAAACGCAATTGCAACGTCGTTCCGTACGTTGCACATGCCCCAATTGTACAAATGAAATGAGCGGCTTGCCACCAATTGTTGGTCCTGATGAACGTGGCCGTAAACAACATATCTGCCATATACCCGGCTGTGAGCGTCTCTACGGCAAGGCATCACATTTGAAGACACATTTACGCTGGCATACGGGTGAACGTCCATTTCTATGTTTGACATGTGGCAAGCGTTTTTCACGTTCCGATGAATTGCAACGCCATGGACGTACACATACTAATTATCGTCCATATGCTTGCCCCATTTGCTCTAAGAAATTCTCACGTAGCGATCATTTAAGCAAACATAAGAAAACACATTTCAAGGATAAGAAAAGTAAGAAAGCTTTGGCTGCCGAAGCCAAGGAGCAAGCGGCGGCTATAAAATTGGAGAAGCCAGAGAAATCATCATTGCTTGGCAAGAAAACAGTTAAAGGCGGTACAACAGTAGCAGCAGCAGCAGCATCGCCAGAAGCAACAGCAACAGCAGCATCAACAACAACAGCAACGGCAGCAGCAGCAGCAGCAGCAACATCAGCAATGTGCAGCGTACAATTTAAGCAGGAGCAGCCGGAGCTTGGCAGCAGTTTAGGTTACTCGCCATATGCGAATCTATATCAGCAGACGGCAGCAACAGTGCCACCACCGCCGCCACTCTTCCAGCCACATCAGCAACAACAGCAGCAGCAGCTGAATGCAGCAACGGGCAGCGCCAATAGCAGCAGTGGCAGTGGCAGCGGCAGCTTTGAGCCTTGGACAAGCAGTAATAGAAATAGTAGCAGCAGCAGCAGCAGTATAAGCAGCAGCAGCAATAATAATCGTGCCATGGAACAAAATCAAACTACCTCAAGAGCAGCAACAATGTCCAACAGCAGCAGCAACAGTAGCGACAACAACAACAACAACAACAACAACAACAGCAATAGCAGTAGCAACAGCAACAGCAACAGCAGCAACAGCAACAGCAACAGCAGCAATATTAGCCAAACGCAACATTATGCGGCACTTGCCATGCAAAGTGAATCACAATTGGCAGCTGAATATGGTTTAACCATGTCAAGCTTGGCAAGCGGTGCCAGTGATAACAGCAGCAATAGCAGCAGTTGCAATAACAACAACAACAACAACAACAACAATGGCAATGTCAATGGTTATACGGGTCTGATTGGTCCTATGAAAACAGAATATGCCGTATCCGGCAGTTATCCAAGTGAATTTGCAAATAGTTCTGGCTATGGTTATGCAGCAGCAGCAGCAGCGCATCATCATCATCATCATCATCATGCTGCAGTGCATGCGCATGCACATGCTGCACATGCGGCACATGCTGCACATGCAGCACATGCAGCCCATCATCATCATCATCATCATCATAATGCGTGGACCGCCGCTTATCATCCGCATGCAACGGCCTGAACAACAGAAATTTGAAATGTGCAAAAATGTTGCAAAAGTTAAGGATGATAAAAATTGAAGTAGAAGATGATAAAGATGAAAAAGTCGTACAAGAAGCAGCAGAAGAAGATATAGTAGAAAATGCAGCAGAAGAAGCAGAAATAGTTGCAGGAAAACAAGATAAAGTTGATGAAAATCTTGGAGAAGTAGAAGAAAATGTAGTAGAAGTAGATGAGGCAACAGTAGATGAAACATATTGTTGAAAAACGAAACAAAAGCGAATTAATTCGTCTTTTTTTTTTCTGTGTGTGTGAAATTTTTTTTTTTAACAATTTTTAAAAATTAAGAATAATTTTTTTTTTTTTTTTTTTGCTAATGATAATGATAGAGAGAAGAAGTCGGTTGAAACCGCCATAATATATTGCATATATATATATTAGCTATATACATATACATATATATATATATATCAAGATATAGATGTTTGTGTGTGTGTGTGTCACATACATACATATACTGACATATATATAATGTGTATATATGTTACTGTGTATGTGTCCCAGAAAAACAAAACAAAACAAAAGAAAAAAAAAGAAAAAAAACATATATAATGCATTCTAATCAATCCCAAAATGTAAACCGATTTCCTCTAGTTTTTGTTTTTCTAGTGATTTTAATTGTTGTTGTTTAAGTGCAAAATACAAACAAACAAAATAAAAAACAAAAAAACTAAATAATAAATTAAAAATATACAAAAAATATATATATATATATATATATTAAAAAAAATCTAATTCTAAGCAATAACAAAACAAAAAAAAAAAACAAAAAATTAAAAAAAAAACTCAATAATATTTTTAAGATCAATTTTTTTTTTGCAAAAAAAAAACACCAATTTTTTTTTTCATAGTCAAATAAGAAACATTTTTTTGTGCATGTGTGTATATATATATATAGAGATTTATATAAAGATTTAGTACTATATCCATTATCTAATCTATAGCATAACGTTGTGTACCATAAATAACATTTTAATATTTGTTAATTGTCTCTAAGATAAATTATATAAACAAAATACAACAAAAAACAGAAAACAAGCATCTTAAAACAATAATAATAATGAATAAAAAACAAAATACTTAAAAAAAAACCCACTTAAAAACGTAATAAAAACAAAAAAAAAAACAATATTTAAAATTTGGATTTTATTTTTGCATTTTTTTCTAATATTTTTTTTCAGCTGAAAACTTTAAGTTTTTTTTTTCAGCGTGTGTTGCCGTAGGATTTGTTGAGTTTTCATTTATTTTTTTTTTATATGTTCGATATATAAAGTATATTGAGGATATAATGAATATGTGACATCAGCCCTTAGGGTCGTAAAGTATATATATTTTTTTTTTGTACAGGATCAACAGTAAAATCGATCGGAGCAGTTCCCACTTTTCGGGTGTCCTGCTGTTTGTTCGCTTGAACCTTTGGATCTCAGTGTCTATAAGTGCTAGAGATTTCAAAATTTTTGCAAAGTCCTGGCATTCGTTTTAGGCTGCTCACGCCTCTTTTGGATATTTTCCACGTCCCTCAACGTCTACATAAATTGTACATACCATATGAAATGTGGCTGAATTTGTTTGGCAATCTGTACAAATTTAATTTAGGTAAATGGAAGTTATGCAACTTTTAATAGACTGAATTTTTATAGAATTCTTGGAGTTTGATTTTCTTGAATTCTTTAAGAATTTTCGGAAATTTTATTTTGTCATTTTAATATTTCTAGTAAAATTTGAGTTCAATCAATGTTTTAAAATATCATTTGCTGTTCTTCAAAATTTTATAGACTCATCTTAAACAAAGTTAATTCTCAAACAAAGTAATGAGTACTATATAAATTTATAATTTTTAAATATACAACTGGAGAAATTTATATATGAAATATTATGATGAAAATTTACATAAGAAAAATTTATAAAGTTTCAAGTTTTTACTGTTTTCTCAGATGACTTAAAAAATGTATGACTAAAAAAAAAAATAAAAATAGGCAGACTAAATAGTAGTAGTAGTTGTAGTAGTAGAAGAAGCATACATAATTCTCATGTTAATGTTCTCAGAGTTTTCGCTGCATATGTTACATAGAAAGAAGAAGATCATGCAATGCCGAGTGCAGAGTGCCGTTTGTTTTGTCAGTTTTACTGTTCGTCAAGTTATTGTCGCTTTTAGTTACAGCAACTACAATAGTTTAGTCAAGTTAGTTTAGTTGAGGTTATGCCCCTAAAGAGGAGTAACGGTATAACTCACTAAACCTTACAGCGGAAGAGAGAGACAGAGAGAAGTTGCAAGTCAAAGAAGCTAAACGAAATTATTTAGTGGCGTCGTGTGAATGACTAAATCAATTTTCATTGTTTATGTGTGTCTGTGTGTTGTGTTGTGTGTGTGTGTCTGTGTCTGTGTGTTGATATACAGTTAAGCAAAGCGTTCAAGAGTTGTACGCTGTGGTTCATCTATTGTAGTCTAAACCCATACTTAAAATTACACTTTCGCCTCAACAGAGCAGACAGTGCAGGGGACAGGGGTACAGGTACAGGGACTGGGGCAGGGGCAGGGGTAGAGCAGACATAGAGACTGAGCCACAAAACAATATAATGTACATACATCTACAATGTTAACATTTGTGAGCCATTAACTGACCAAAACAGAAAGCCAAAAAAAAAACGGAAAAAAAACGAACCGAAAACCAAACCCCACAACAAAATAAAATAAAAAAATAAAAAAAAATACATAACTACTCGTAACTTACTCGATGGATATTTGTATTTTACACGCAATAAAAAATAAAAGATTTGAAGAAAAATTAACAAATCATAACATGATCATTTATCATCATTAAGACGAGAGTTACAGTCCCAGTCCGAGTCTGAGTCGCACTAGCAGCCCAAGTTTCAAGTCTCTCATACACAGAGTCTCAGAGTCTCAGAGGTTCAGTTCAAGTCTCAGAGTCTTTGTCTCAGTCTTCGTCTCCAACTCTTTTGCAGCCCTAACACTTTAAAGTGTACAAACTGCAAGTCCAAGTCGTGTTATAGCCCCCTTGGCGCTTGGGCAACAGTCTCATCTATAGGCAAGGGCAACAGCAACAGCAACGTCGACGGCAACGGCCACAACTTCAGTTATAAATCAATCAGATTTATTCGCTATTTAGTATGCACTCTGAGCTTGAGCGAAACTAGCAGAAGGTACAGTAGGAGCAGGGGAGAAGAAGGAGGAGCAAGAGAACGGAGAAAGGTAGGTGGAGACTTCAAAACGCACAAAATGAATACAAAAACAAAAACAATAACAACAAATGCGAGAGAAAGAGAGAATAACAACAATTATTTTGCGGTCAACGCGTCGTATGATTAACGTGCGTGTGAAGCTTTCATCCACACCTAAAAAACAACAAAAAAAAAAAAATGAAGCAAAACCCTAAACCGCAAAACTCCCAAAGTGTCAGCATTGAATGAACTCTTTCTATCTTTTTATATGTATAGCGGCATCTTTCGTTAGTTACAAAAATTATTTTTTTTTTTTGTATTGATTTTTTTTTTCGTTTATTAATTGTTACGAAATTTATAAAGTTTTTTTTTTTGTAGAAAATTTATTGAATTTTTAATTAGAATAATAAATGAAATATTATATATGTATATGCAATAAATTGTTATTGTTATTCTAAAATCAATAATTTGTTGCAATGCACACTTTAAGAACCTAAAAAAAATTTGGAAGGTTACATAACATCAAAGTGTAGCATGCCACTTGTTCAAGTTCTTAGAATTGTGTACACTGTCAGCATAGAACTGACACCGCAGCAGCACCTATATAATACTACTTGAGGTACTACTAACTGTTGGCTATCTCTTTTACGCCTACTAAGTGCGAGCGAGAGAGACAGAAAGAGTCTAAGTCTTAAGTATTGTCACACGTTTGAAGGCAACCAGAAGCCACAAAATTTATCTACTTGACTTTTCAACGTGATGTTAAATTAGTATATTGAAATAAGAGAAAGTCAAGTGTTAGAGCAAGATAGACTAAAACTGAGAGAGAGAGAGAGAAAGAGAGAGATAGTGAGAGAGAGTGTGTGCTAGAGCTCGCGTGACATGTTACATGTTCTGGTTACAACTTACTTCTACAGCATGTCCACTTCAAATGATCATCCTACGATCCTTCGGAGATCTTGAGGCTCTTAAGGCAAAACACTTGATCGCTCAAATTTTAATCAAAGCAATAAATAATATAAATGTTATACAACCACTTGACAGTTAACCGGCCGCACTTTGTGTTTCACATTTACACAAGAAAATGACATCGAGAAAAATGAACCTGAACCAGAGAAACAGAAAATACAAGAAAAAGAACAAGAATATTCTACCGCCTTTTTCCAATGAATTGGGTTTGATGTTACAGCGCCTTAGCCCCATATCCAATGAGTCTAAGTCCTGGCGATCCTTTTGCTGACAGCACACACATATAGAGAAAGAGAGAGAGAGACGTACAAATTGAGTTGAGATTATCGCTTGTCGAGGCCCAAAGAAAAAAAAAAAAAAGACAATTCTTTGTTACTACTCTAAGCAAGCGTGTCTAAATGTCCTTAAGACCAGCGCCTCAACGATCTTTCATATGAAAAAAAAAGGACGAAGGCAAAGGCAAGCAGCCAAACATGACTTAACTAGAAAATATTTAACATTTGCACTTTACTCTTCATATTTATTAGTATTTATGCTTACTTTTCACTTTTTTTTTTGTCTTCCCCTACTCTTCGTTCTCTCTCGCACTTATACACTCTACATTTTGCTGATCTTCTCTTTCGCAAGGGTGCCTTTGATTGTGGTCGTTGTTCTTTCAGTGGGCGTATATATGACATGGTCATCGGTGATTATAAATTTTCTGTGTGTGTTTGTTGTGTTTTTGTTTTTGTTGTGCCTTTATACCTAGTCTATTGAGCGATCTAAGGGGTATATATGTTTTTGTGGAAAAGGCGTTTGCTTTGCTTGATCAATGTTTTTTGAGGATCACTGTTTGTTTCTCTTTATGTTTCTGTGTGAAAGTGAAAGTGTAGAAAATATTTTTGATATATTTTTTACCAGGTATTTTTAAGTCGTCTCTAATTATGGCTCTTATATATTTTTCTTCTTTTGTTTTTAACATCGTTTATTACAAAATTATTACAGCATATGGCACAGTTTAGTTCTTAGTCTTCTTCTTCTTCTTCTTCTGCTTTGCTCTAACTGACATGCGGGTCTTGAAAACGACAAACTTCTCTCAAGGGACTTAACTTTTTTTTTCTATTTTTTTTTTTTCATTTTCTTTTCTTTCGGTTTTTTTTTTTTGCTAACGACATAAGGCATATACATATAGTTTCTATTGTATTTAGTAAGATCTGATTGCAGAGAGTTTTATGTTGATAAGCAAGCAACGGATAAGTCAAATTTACAATTTTCTTTTTTTGTTTTTTATAGCAAAAATTTAACAAGTTACAAAAATCAATTTGTAGCATTTTCTCCATATTTATTTGACTTTGTTATCTTGATCAATATAGATTTTACAGCATATAGATGATCGATATGCAGACAGTTTTAAGATTTGACATGCTGCTTATTATAATATTACAAAATGTTAATTGTTGCATATGCAATTTTTTTTTATTGTTTGGGTTTTCTTTGTTATTTTAAAAGTTTAGGCATTAGATATATATAGTTATATGTATTATTTAATAAGCTTACAAATTTGATTATCATTACAAAAAAAAAAATCAAAAAAAAAAAAAAAATTATAAATAAAAATTTGGATGCTTTTTTGGAGATTCATTTGTCCAGTGCTAATTGTTTTCAGTTTTCCCATTTTTGTTATAAACGTCGAGGCAATACATCTAGCTTTACATAACGTCTAATAATACAAATAATTTGATCCAAATTCAATAAGAAATAATCAAGGATGCGATAGAAAGCAACAGTTTTTTTTTATGTTTATAAAATCTGTACCCCGGCGAACATAACTTTGCTTTCATGTATGTAGTTTTTCTCAGTAATTATACAAGTTTAGGCATACATATATAACTGTAGATATATAAGTAATATCAAATAGTGCAAATAATTTATACAAAATTCAATGAGAAATAAACAAAAAAAAAAAAAATTAAAGCTTCGAAATGTACTGTGTCGAGAGTTTGGACACGTTTTTATATCCTTTTCATAGTCGAAAAGTATTCCCCAAGTGCTACTATTATATAAGATTATGCGTAACCAAAACAGTTTATGTCATTTTAGCTGCATGCGCAGTATTATTATTATTAGTTAAAGAGTGTCCGAGATTTCGATCGATTTGAAGCAATTGTATGATGTGGCAGTTGTTATTGGTAGCCATCGCTGTTACTGTTGCTGTTGCTGTTGTTGCAGCACGTGACTCAATCAATGCCTCACACATTAGACCGTAACACTCACACTCCAAAAATCAAGGATGTCTCTCTTTCTCCCTGTGTCTGTGTGTGTAAGATTTTTGGGGGATTCGCCTACTTAAGTGGTCAAAGTGAGCAAATGTAACAAAAACGACAACTCTATCAGGGAAAAGGAAAAAAAAAAAAACAACAGCAAGTAAATGCAAGTGCAAGTGAGATAGAGATAGCAAATTTTCTAGTTCTTGACATCTGTGGCATACAAATTAAAATATTTTGGTGTGTGGCTAGTTATTATGAGATTGTCTTTGTGTGTGTGTTTGTGTGTGTTTGAGAGTGTGTGTTTGTGTGTTTTTCGTCCTTAGAACCCAACAACAAAAACAACAATATAGAAGAAAAGTGCGACATATGTGCAGTCAATAAATGTTCCACATTTCATGCTGACAGCACATAAAAAAGAAAAAAAAAAAAACAGGACCACAACCACGACCAGCACCAGTACCAGAAACAGGACCGCGACCAGCAGCAGTATAAAGGGACGATCGTCAGTTCTATGCGCTGCTAATGGCTCCACAATGACCAAGCATATTTTGGGTTACATTTACTTGTAACTCAAGACACAGGACTTATCCAGACACAAACACACATACACACAGACACACATAGAGAGAGAGAGAGAGAGGAGAGATAGTCAGGAGCTATTTGTATTGTTATGCGCCTTTGGCGTTTCCACTTAAATTGATTTCATTGTTTCGCGCTTAGCGCATTTGTTTATGTCAGATTTAACCGATTTACCTTATCGATATGCCAATCCAATTCCAATTCCAATTCCACTTCAATTTCATTCTCAACCACCATCGCCTATTCATTCGCCCAGGCACACCTTTACTTCCCAAATTGAGTTTGATTTGACAAAATGTTTTGATATATTCTACAGTAATCTATGGACTCTAATATGTTAATAATTATTTCTTATAACTTATATTATCTTGTACAATAGAGTGATAATTGCTTGATTGTTAATCAATATGATTTTTAGCTGTAGTTTACATATATAAAATAGCTATACTAGCTATACATATATACATAGATCCATTTCTTTGTCTATCTATATTTCAATATATAGAAACTCCTTATGTATAGCTAGAGATAGATATAGATGCGAATATATGAGTTATAGAAAAATGTAGATGTAGTATGTAGATTAGTTATAGATTTATAGTTATATAAATAGATGTATTAGTTATATACTGATAGATATAAATGTAGACTGAAAATGATAGATATGAATTTTAGATATATAGATAGGTAGAATAATTGATATACGAGGTGTGTTCAAAAAGTAAGGTGACTTTTCAAATTTCGCGGGCAACATATTTTCGATTATCGATTTTTTTGTTTTGTTATATTGGTACACTCTTCCCTAACATCTGTACCAAGTTTCAATTGAATCCCCTTTTTTGTTTGGTTGTTAGAGGCGTAAAGGTTACAAGTTGTTTTGCGTGCTCGGCGATTTTTTGATTTTTTCGGTTTTGGCTCACCTGGGCTCTTCCATTGGGACGATTGGACTTTGGTTTCGATATCATAACCATATACCCATGATTCGTCACCAGTTATGACCCTTTTGCGTAAATCTGGGTCGTCGTTGACGTCATTCAACAGCTCTTGAGCGATGCTCATGCGACGGTTCTTTTGGTCAAAATTCAGCAATTTCGGAACAAACTTCGCTGACACACGACTCATGCCCAAAACGTTTGAAAAAATTTCATGGCACGAGCCAAGCGATATACCGACATCTTCAGCAACTTCTCTGATAGTGATTCGACGATTTTCCAAAACAATTTTCGTCACTGCTTGAACGTTTTCATCAGTTGTTGACGTGCTTGGGCGTCCAGAGCGAGGCTGGTCATTGGCATCTTCCCGGCCATCTTGGAAGAGTTTGTACCACTTGTACACATTTTTTTTACTCAGAACAGTTTCACCGTATGCCACTGTCAACATTTCAAGTGTTTCAGAGCACTTAATTTTATTTTTTACACAAAATTTGATGCAAATCCTTTGATCCATATTTTTCGATAGCAAAAAATCGCCGAGCACGCAAAACAACTTGTAACCTTTACGTCTCTCACAACCAAACAAAAAAGGGAATTCAATTGAAACTTGGTACAGATGTTAGGGAAGAGTGTACCAATATAACAAAACAAAAAAATCGATAATCGAAAATATGTTGCCCGCGAAATTTGAAAAGTCACCTTACTTTTTGAACACACCTCGTATATAAATTATAGAACAGTATATGTAGATATAAACATAGATATTTACGAGTTATGGGTACAAAATAGATGAAAAATATGATTCATAGATATACAAAGATTGTCATATAAGAGTTAATGACAGATATAGAGAAAGAAGCGTAGATATACTTGTATATGAGTTTTTGACATATGTAGATAGAAAAGTATTGATACGATTTATAGATACGTACGAGTTATAGATACTTTAAGAAAGATTTATATATATATATATATATATATATATATATATATTCATAAATAATTGTCTAGAATTATAGATTAACAGATATAAGGAGCTGAAAAGTTTTCTATGCTTTTATTAAGCGTTTAATTGAAAAAATTTGCAATTTATAAATAATTCAATAATTAAAATGAATGCTAAGCCATAGGCCAAGTCTTCTAAGAGAATTCTTTTTTTTTTGGTTTTGACAGCTTGTTGTTCCCACACACACACACACACACACACACACACACACAGACACACAAATACATAGTTAACTATGTATATGAATTCTAATGCAGGATCAAGTATAAAAAAAAAATAAGAAAAAATAAAATAAAAATCTATTTAAATGCATTTTAATGTTTCATGTCATGGGCAACGAGCGACTATGCGAATGTTAACGCTAACTTTAACGCCCAACGCCCAGCGCCCACATAGACGCCCACATAGCACACGCCTACACGCTCATGCCATTCTCATGCCAATGAGACATGCCCAAAAAAAAAAATGCATACTTAAGACATACTTACATCACGTAGTTTTTCATTTTGATGAAAACAGAGAAAAATACCAGAAAGCAGAAAAATATAAAAACGGCGTTACGAATTGATTAATTTCATGCAAACAGCAAAAAAATAAAAGAGTGTGTGTGAGAGAGAGCGCGACAGTGAGTGAGTAAGAGAATAAAGCAGAATGAATGAAAAAAAAAAAAAAAAATAGTGGAAAGAGAATTTAGTACAAATCGATTTGTTGCGCGTGCTTATTTTTTTTTATTTTTTTTTTCTCTTTTTTTGTTTTTGTGTTTTCTAGTGTGATTTTTAATGTTGAGCGTATCCTTTGGTCGTTTATCCTGGTTATGTCTTTGACTGCAGTGGCGCCACAGTTCATTTGTTTGTGGTTCTGTTTAATTCCGTTTCTGTTTGCTTTACTTTGCTTTTGTGTTTTATTATACTCTTACATAGGGTATATTTATTTTAGCCTGGAATTTGTAACGCTTTCAAAAAGTATATCGACAGCAGGATGCAAATTTTCATGTCCGTCTAGCCGCTCAGTTTAGGAGCTGTATTAATGAAACTTGGTATACAGACTTCTAATGCTCATAAGATGTATATAAGTTAAAATTGACTAGATCGCACTTAAATATCATATGGCTGCCATAGGAAGGATCGTTCTAAAATTGGATTTTTATATAAAAACTTTTGTGTTTGATAAGCTATCCTCTTCAAATTTACATAAACTGAGTTAAGTAACGACTTATATGTCTCACATAAATTTGATTCACATCGACTAACTAAATCATATAGCTGCCATAGAAAGGATCGGTTGAAATTTCAGTTTTTGTACGAAAAACCTTTCTGTTCGTTAAGCTATCCAGTTGAAACGTACAGAAATTGAGTTAATTGATGACTTCTGCGTTTCACATAAATTTGATTTAAATCGAATAACAATATCATATTGCTGCCATAGAAAGGATCGATTGAAAATGGAGTTTTTGTAGAAAATGTTTGATTTTGGAAGACTACAAGTGTATGAAATCTTCTACATGTGGAAGATAACTTTATTTTCTTGTTTTTGTTGCGGTTCGTTTGTTAGAATTTGCCATCGCCATCACCATCGCCTAGTCTCGTATATGTCTGGCGTTGACGTGTGCGCCGACAATTACGTGCTCGCTTTGCAGGTTCTCTATATATGTATATACTATATACTACATTGTATATACATAACATACATCACAAATACATATATACATTCACATGACATATGTAGATAGCTTTATAGCCAAGTTCAGGCAAAAGCCAAAAATTGTTGTAACACAGTTGACATGTGGTCGACAGTTCTAAGCATTTTCTATGCACATTTGTATTCGCATATTTCTTTGTCTCTCTCTCTCTCTCTTGCTCTCTTTCTCTATGTGTGTCGTATATGTTTTTGCAATTATTATAAATCAAGATTTTGATTTATGCATGTAACAAAACTTCAGCCACAACCACGACAACAACCTATGAAATAGTGAGTGTTGTGCTTAAATTTATGACCCAAACACTTACGAATACAAAGTGTTTGTGATGTGTGTGTGTGTGTGTGTGTGTGTGTGTGTGTACCACGTTTGACATGCCACAAAGATCACATTTGTTGTTACTGTTACTGTTCTGCTTCTTCTTCTTCTTCTACTTGCAACACTTGTACATAGTGTGGGCCAACAACTTCTTCTTAACAAATCACAACAACAATAAAAAACAGAAGTAGCTCAAGTACAAAAATGCTTAAATATTTCTTTGATTTCAACTTGACTTTGCCAACACTTGCGAAATATATTCGATGCTTTAATTTCGCTATGATTTCTATATGCGCATTAATCTTTGAATCCTTGGCTTTTTCAGATATTTAGTATTAATAATTATTGCCAACAGTCATAGATTAGAGCACTTTGCGATAGCAGGATATGTACATATGTATGTTAAGACTATAAGTGGGCGTGGCAGATTCCATTAAGTATATATCTTCTTGTTCAGCATCGACGACAGATTTACAATCTGTTTACTTGTCTGTCTGTCTGTTCGACTGTCTCTACCGACTGTATGTCATTCCGTCTGTCTGTCCATCCGACTGTATGTTTGTCTGTCTGCCTGTTTGTCTATCAGTCTATCTCTTTGTCAGTTTGTTTGTCTGTCAGTTCATCCGTCACGACGTCTGCCTGTCCGTACGTCTATATGCTTGTCAGACTGATCGTTAATCCGTCCGTCTGTCTGCCTTTCTGTCTCACTGTTCGTCTGTCCTTCTGTCTGTCTGTTTATCTATCAGTTCTTCTGCCTGTTTATCTGTCTGTCTGTCTCTTTGCATGTCCATGCTTCTGCCTGCCTGTCTGCCCGTCCGTCTGCGCTACTTATTTATAAATATTTTCCTGCTTTTATAATTATTATTTATTTTTTTTTTAATTTCTTTTTTAAATTTTTTTATAATTTTTTTTTATTTCTTTTATTTTATTTTATTTTATTTTTTTGTTTTGACAGCTATTTCATTCGATATTTCGACTTTTTTTTATTATTTTATTTGAATTATTTTCTATAATTTTCTTTAATCAATTTATGTTGCATCTGGAAGCGAGAGAAAGAGAGAAAGTTTTGCATTAGTTCATTACAATTCACTGGGGAAACATTAAAAGTTCTGCTAATAAATAAATTTTATATGTAATATTTTTTTCTTTTTTGCAACTTTCTGTCTCTATCTCTATCTCTGTCTAGCTGTCTTTGTGCTTTATGCTCTAGCTGTCTCACTCTAGCATGGACTTTATGTGCTAGAAAGTTTTTCAGTAAAGTTTTTTTTTTGCATTTACATATTGTCAGTATGTATGTTTATGTATGTATGTGCATATGTATGTGTATGTATGTGTATGTATGTATGTGTATGTATGTATGTGTGTTTGTATACATTGCATATGCTTGTTGTTGGCACTTGAGTGCAACACTTGAACTCTCGAATAAAAACAAACTACTTGTGCAAAAGTACACACACACACACACACAAGTTCACACTCGCACACACATACTTAATATTGTTGAATGTACAAAAAAAAAAAATTGCCAGGCACGCAATTTGCATAAACTTTTTTATGTGCAGCATGGCAAAAAAAAAAAAATAGCAACAACAAAAAAGAGAGAGTGTGTGAGAGAGACAGAGATAGAGAGAAAGAGACAAAACAATAAACCAAATATAAAAAAAAAAAATAAAAATAATAATGTTGCGGAAACAGAAATGGATGCCGCACGGTCAATACACACACACACACACACACATACACACAGACTTACATGTACAGAGTGAATGTTTGCTGTACGTTCGATGGGTATAGCCAGCGCTGACCAAAACTTGGCGCCAATAGGCAAACATAACAGCAACAACAACAACAATAACAACAATTGCTGCAACAAATAACAATGGCAACAAATAAAAAAAAAAAGAAGTACACTCTGCATCTGCATAAATCATTGCCAAAAGCGTAAGAGTGACTGAGAGAGGAGAGGAAACGAGAGGAGAAGGTGGTGGTCCGGCAATGGGGGAGTATACAAACATTTTATTTGAAGCAGCGAGTTTGCATTTTTTATGAACTTGTCGTACAACTGAACAACAAATTCATGTACTCGATAAACGACGACATAAAAAAAACCGAGAGAGAAAACAAACAACAGCAACAACAATAACAGCAAACAAAATTCCAATTGCAAACAATGAACAAGGAAGAAGGAACAGACAGAATAATGCCGGTAGAGCGAAATCAAACTGAAACTGCGGCTATCTGTTCGCAGGACATTATGCAATGGCAATGATAGAGAGTGGAAGAATGTAAGAGAGAAAGAGAGAGAGAGAGGGTGAGAGAGAGGGAGAAGGAGTGCATGAGTGTGGTTTAATATACTTTATCATTTTAAGTATTCTCAGGCATTTCCGTTCAACCAAAGAAAAAAAAAAACTGGAAAATTATTTTTTTTTTTTTTTAATTTTTCTTAATTTTATTTTATGACATTAAAAGAAAATTTTATTATTAAATTTACAACACAAAAAAAAAACTTTGATATTTATGTCAATAATTTATTAATTTTAATTATTCCAACATTTCTTTCGTAAAGCTATTGCCAGTAGCCATGGGGTAAAGCAGAGATTTTGTAACACTCGAAAATGTCAGTAGTGGCTATAAGACGACGTGATCAATCCCATAAGGAGTTGTCTCTATTAATGTAGATTTCAAAGGACCCTATAAATATAAACCCTAAAAATGTCTGAATCTCAGTGATTACAAATGTCAAAGTCTTTAAAATTGTTGCAAAATGTTTGGCGAAGTTGCAGGCAGATCAAGTATATTCTAGATTTAAGGCATGCACCAAACCGTCTGCAGATATCGAACAGGATCTCTATAAAACGCCACACAACAAACGTTAATTGAAACTTGGATGTCTGCACTTCAACATACACATAATGTAAACTCATCTGTATATTTTTATTCAAATTTAAAGCAGTTCGATTAATAAACATGCAAGTTATGCGATTTTCAAATATTCAGGATAAGTTTTCAGCACATGGTTACCAGATATGAAGCAGTCGAGCATCTTAAACTGTAGCTTTTTTGCATTTTTTCTTCTAAGAGTTTTTGATATTTTTTTTTTTTTTTTTTTGCCTTTTTTGGTTGTTTTGGAGTTGTAGCAGGGGTAGCGCGCACCCTTATCGAAACAGGACGTTTCATGTGTCAAGCTTGGTCTTCCTGAATGGCGACACTATAGTTTTTCGTTTTTGCTGCCAGATCAATGAATATTGAATACAAAATACTGAATATGTGAATATGTGAATAATATTGAATGCTGTATGAGTGCCGTATGCTGAATGTCGATTGTCGATTGTCGAGTGTGTCGTTGGACTACAGTGAATAATGGCATTGAAGGCATTTATCATTTTGGCAAGCGGAAAAATTAAATATCTAAACAGAAAACATACGCGCAACTTATGCGCAGCGGATATCCTTGACATATCCTGTCACTTCTTTTTATGTTTTTTCGTTTCTCTTCTTTTTTTTGTTTTGTTTTTGGGGAGTCTGTGTGAGCGTGGTGTGTGTGTGTGTGTGTGTGTTGGTGTATGTTTTGCAAATGTGTCGCGATGTCTGCAATGAGATACAATTGCGATCAACTATCAGTTATCAGCAGCTAGTATAGTTTTTGCAAAAGGAATACGCCTTGCCTGGCATTGATTAGCTGTCGCTCTCGAGTTACACGATGAATCCAACACCAAGCGACAATAGACGGGATGTGATGTGTACAGGATACGAGTTCCACTCACACTTCTCCTTCTCTCTTTGTCTCAACACTCAAATACATACAAACATGTGCAAGATGATGTAGATATACATATATATATATATATATGTTTATATCTATAGATATCTGGAGATATATGTACATATATATGCAGCTTTAATGTAATATTTCTTACTTATTGTTGCTGCTGTTGTTGTGGTTGTTATATATTTTATATCAATTGGCATTGGAAGCAGTAACAGCAGCAGCAACATCAGCAGCAGCAACAGTGGCAGTGGCTTGCTGCAGAATGTTGGGTTTGGCAGCTGCCTGAGCGTCTGCCGCATATGAAATGCCATTTATGCTTTATGTTCCTGTTAACTGTAGTCTATAATTATCGAGCGGCAACAGAAGAAGAAATGCAGCCACAGTTTTCGTCGACGTTGCATACAATACTCACATACATACATACATAAATACACACACACACACACACACAGACACATTGAGATACAAAACAAGTATCAAAAATATTTCTATTCCTTTTCGACTTGCAAATACACTGTCGCAATAGTTTAATTTTTGTTATAGCTTTTGGCAATTATTTTAATAGTTGAACATTCGTTAAATGCTGCTACTAAATTAGTTATAACTACTATCAGTAATTTCTTTTATTTTTGTTCTTTCATTATGCTCTACATATTATTTTTTTGTAGTGTATTTAGCATGGCCTTAGGGAAACTGCAACCATTGTTGCTACATTTCGTGTAATCCTAACTGATTTATTGTATTTCAAATTCTTTTAGTATTGTTTTTTTATATAATTTCTCTCCTCTTTCTCTCTGCATACAGGATGTACGCATATATCAATTCTTAGTTTAATAATTCATGGCGATTTGTTAACTTGATATGCGATCAAGTGTTTTATATCTATATAGATCTGATTTTGAATTTTGGAGGATTGGGTAGTATTTGGGTAGTATTTCGCTGGCTTACTCAGCCAAACGGTACTAGCTTAATCATTTCAGGGCCAATCCGACTTCAAATAAATTTTGAAAAATGAATACGAATCTTATTAACAACGAAAATAACCCTAAAATGCGAACTAATTTCCTAGTTCCAACTCACAAAACGACAAAAGATTGTATGGGATTAGTAGTGAAAGTCTTGGTGGTCCTCTAGTAAGTAATTATTTCACTAGTGTAAATATATATGATTTCTAGGTTTTTTATATTTATAATTAGTATAACTCTATGTAAATTTCTTGGTATATATAGATATGTAATACTTTGTTAATACAAATTTAAATTTTGTTTTTTTTTTTTCATATCAAATCTAGTAGCCTTCAATTTTGTTGTTTAAACTTTTTTAGAGGCAAGGGCCGAGAGAATTTCATTTTAGAATTCAGTATACTTTTGTATTTTCACAGCTTCATACAACACTAGGAATTTTTTTTTTTTCGAAGCAATAATATTTCATAAAAAATATAAAAAAAATTGTTCAAAATAAGAATTTTATTTAGTGATAAAATATAAGTACAAAATAAATATTTATACGTATTTCTACTCGCATTTTGGAAAAAATAAAAATAAATAAATAAATAATACAAAATTATTTTCGGAAAATAAAAGTCCTTTTCGCTGGGATTTACATTTGATTGTTGCACATTCAGTGCTATAAGGTTGGTAAACTATTCTCTATTTTTCTCTTGCTAATCCTTTCTCTTTCAAATTTATGTTAAAATTTAGAAGCAGTTGTTTTTATTAAAACAAGATGATTCGCCCATTTAATGAACGTGCAAATATGATACTAGGATCGTTATTGGATAAACTTAATCCATTTTCCAAATCATCGGCAGCAGCAGAAGCCGAAAACAATGACACAATGGCAACAGAAGATGTTGTATTAGCTGCATTAGGATTAGATATAGAAGCAGCAGCATCAACATCTCAAGCATCTAATCTAGAAGTTGAGGACTCTGATGAATTTGAGGACATGGAGTCCGATAATGATGATTTTGATTTTGTGCAGGATGCTCTTTCAACTAGTGATGATTTTGAAGTAAATGAACCTGAAACTAATAATAATGTAGAGGAAGACGACGAAGAACACTTTGAGGATGTGTATAGTGACGAGGATGAGGAAGAAGAAAAGGCGGAGGAGAACGATGATGAGGAGGAGGAGGAGGAGGCGGAGGAGGAGGAGGAAAATGTGGGAGACCATGAACTGAGTTTTGAAGATTTACCAATGTTACGTGTAGATGTGCCTGTAAATGAACAAGAATATTTATTCATACAAAAGCTACGCTTATGTAGCTTACCACATGAATGTAATAATCAGGAGCAGGGTAATAGAGATGGTAAACTTGATACACTCACTGAAATGTTTAGCTATATACATGATGGTCGTCATAAAATACCTGAATCCATGTATTGTGAATTACTAAATATGTTCTCATCCAATATGTTTCGTAATCTATCATCGACTATATTCATTAATATTAATCGTGATCCAAGTGATTTAATACTTGATGAAGGATGGCAACATTTGGAAATGGTATATAATATGTTCCTAAGTTTTATTGAATCTGATGATTTTCAACCGGAATTAGTTGATCATATTATTGATCGTAAGTTTGTTGCACATATTTTACGACTCTTTGATTCACCCGATCCACGTGAACGTGCATTTCTCAAATGGGTTATATTCCATATTTATCGTAAATTCTATAATTTACGTTCAATGATACGTGAATATATGAATAATATATTCTATGAATTCATTTACATTGAAGAAGAATTCCATGGCATCAGTGAATTACTTTGGGTTGTGAATACAATCTTTGAGAATTGTTTAAATAATGGCGTGAGCTCTGATCATAAGCAATATTTGGTTAAAATTTTAATGCCATTGCATAAAACACATTCAGCACCAATATTTTTCAATCAACTTGTTTATGGTATTGAACAATTCCTGGAGAAGGATGCATATCTTATTGAATCAGTTCTTCGAAGTCTTTTTCGATTTTGGCCAAGAACATGCTCACATAAGGAAGTATTATTTCTTGATGCTATTGATGATTATATGAATTTAATTGGTGAAAGTCAATTTATTCAAATTCACACAGCTCTATTCACTCATTATGCTCGGGTTATCAATGGCTTAAATATTGAAGTTGTTGAGCATGCACTTTGTATTATGGGTAATCAGCATGTATTAGACATGTTAGAACCACATTGTGAAATTGTAATGCCAATTATGATACCGGCACTTATTAATACTCTTAAGGAGCATTGGAGTCCGACAATTAATAGACGAACACATGCTGCTATGCAATTCTTTTTAGATATTGATCCAGAATTGTTTTATAATATATTGAGTCGTTATAAACTGGATATTTATCTGTTAAAGCAACGTGAACGTGAACGTAAAGCCATATGGGAGTATATATATCGACTTGCTGCGCAACGTTCTCAAATGGCGATCGCAGCTACATCCTCTACTGAAACTAATACTGAAAATAATACTGAAAATAATACTGAAAATAATAATGAAAATAATAATGAAAATAATATTGAAAATAATATTGAAAATAATATTGAAAATAATATTGAAAATAATATTGAAAATAATATTGAAAATAATATTGAAAATAATATTGAAAATAGTAATGAAAACAGTAATGAAAACAATAATAACGACGATACCAATACCACTAATACGAGAAAGATCAAGAAAAAGAATAAAAAGAAGTGCACGGATATCAATAATAATATTGAAGACGACGATAATAAACCATCAACATCCAAAGGATGCCGAAATTAATAGCTGCTGCCGAATGTGTAACTTATCGAACTTATTGAAGCGCAACATCAAATGAGAAAAAAAATTTAACCGAAACGCAAATCGCACCAAAAAAAAAAAGAAAAAAAATCATTAGGAAAACAATTTAAAAAAAAATCAAAATTAATAATGAAAAATTTAATTTATATTTTTATTGGATCTTACATCGAGTACGTTGGAATTTCTCAAGAACTTGTCACTACAACTTTCGTCTATATATTTTATTTACGAATGAATACACAAGTTTATATTATTCATAATGCAACGTTTAAAATGAGCTCGAATCCAACTTCACACTATCAATACACACACACACAATATACACACACACAGTGCACATACATACACTAATATATCAATTTTATATATTTTTTTTTTTTGTATTTGTACTGTCAAAATCATTCTGTGAGTCACACACACACACAAATACACACTTCGTAAAAATTTGAATTGTTTTAGTACTTTATAAATTTTTGTCTAATAAAATTCAAATTGTCCAATGTGCTTGAACATTAAAAATATGTATAATTTATTTTTATTTTATTTTCAGAGTTTAGATTCTAGATTCCTGCAAGTTTTTCCAACAAAAACATCAATTTTATTGTTCCTATGGTGATTGTATATAATATTAATTCGGATACCTAAAGTAGCGTTGATTATTCCTTTGGTGACTATAAAGTATTATTCCGATTTGAAGTACACTTTGGCAGGAATGACTAAGCTTTAGTTCTGTCAGTTTCAAGCATTCTATTTTCAACCAATAATTCCTAGACAAGCCATATAATAGTAGTAGTAATAGTAGTACGATTTGAAATAAGCTTTGGCATTCTATGACAAACTTTCAGCCAAAATGAAAAAAAAAATTGAAATTTGCTATATAAATTTTTTCACTAAAAATGCTTTAGGATAATACTTAATAAGAATTTAAGCTGAAGAGCTTATATTAGTTTTATAATTTACCATAGTATTATATCTATGTTCCTTAAAAAAGAGTAGTAACATTTTATTAGAAGTATTTCGCTTGATTTATATGCAGAATCCTTTATCATATTATAATATGCTTTAAGCAAATTTACAAAATGGGACAATCAAAAGACAATTGCCAAAGAGAATTTGTCGTCACTCTGTCGCTTTGTCTGTTTGTCTTTGCGTCTGTCTGTTTGTCTTTTATTTTTTTTCTTTTTGGTTATATGCCTTTAATCAAGTCGCAAAAGGCAAAGTAATTTAAAATTTCAAATTATTTCCACCAAAAAGGACGAAAGGAACGACAGTCATGACTATGATAATGGGGTATACTGTGGTCTACTAATGCTGTGTGTGTGTGTGTGTGTGTGTGGGGGTCGAGATCAAGTTGCCAACACTCAATACATGCAGACATTGAGGGAGAGATACTGAAATACAAGTTAAGCGTATACTAAATGAACATATACATATATATATATATATACACATATATACACACACTCATGTATATATATATATATATATATATATATATATATATTTAAATTAGGCGCACAAAATCAAGCCAATGAGTGATTTAGTTGAATTGCCAACAATTGAATAAATTTTCCAATTGCCTGCATTTTCGCATTAGCATTAGAAGGATAGAAAGTTGCCCTGCCATCTCCTGCCGACCGCCAACCGCCAACCCTTTGATTTCACTCTCACACTCACAATCGCACACACAATTCACGCACGTCTTCTGCTCTGTGTTGAGTGAAAACGCGAATTCACAAAACGCAAATTCAGTCAGTTGATGGCATCTTTGTCGTCGTCGTCATTACATACACACACACACATACATACATACATACATAATGATTTTCTCATCCTTAGATGCGACCTTGCTCTTTCTCATGCCTTTCAACATATTCATTCAAATGAGGCTGACAACGACGACAGCAACGGCAGCGACAACGGCAGCGACAACGGCAACGGCGACGACCAACAATTTGAACCCTTTCGTGCGGCACGAGCGACTGACTACTGTGCAACGTAGTATTACAAATGAAATGGTATGCAATGAATAAGTGGAGAGAGATAGAGAAAGGGAGAGAGAGAGAGATAGAGAGCGAGAGCGAGCGACGGGGCAAGGGCTCTATGTGTGTGAATTGTGGCTATAACTGTGGCTGTGGCAAAGGCTTATAGAATCAGTAGCCTTTTGATGCTGTGAAACTGTTGTCATCCGTGAATATTGTTTGACTTTGCACAGGTCTATGAAATTTCAGCTATATTTTTTTTTTGTTCCTCCAATATCATCATCATCATCATCATCATGTAGCTGAACTGTTTATCATCTCAGTTCGGCAGCGTATTAAGCATGGCTCCAAATGAAATGTTTGTTTCATTTTCATGCGTTAACACCCATTTTTCCAATCGCTTGGCAAATGCCATAAGTTACAAGCAACAGTAACAAAAACACACATACACATATGTACATACTTTTACATGCATATGTATGTATAAACATACTATACTATATATAGATCAATATACTGTAGAACATTGCATAGCCAAAGTTATGTCCGGTAATCATTGAAATTGTGTATATCATGTCTATTCTTCTGTCTATCTCCAGGACAACAAATATTGCTATATAGTTTCCTGTACCATCTGCAGACTATGTTAAATACATATCTAGGATGCCAACATTCTATGCTTTTGGAATACTTCCAAGTCTTTAGCAGAGTATGCAGGGTATATTAGGATCGACTGTAGCTTTTCATACTTGTTTATTTTGCACTTTTTGTTTTACCTGTCTTTCTTTTTCTTTTACTTTTATTTCAGCCCTGTTAAGCGCTTTTTTTATGCGTCATTGAAGCGCTTCATACGCATCAATGCTGTTAATACTAAAAGGGGTAAAAAAAAATAAAAAAAATAAAAATACAAAAATTGTTCAGTTCTCATTTCATGATATTTTTCCCATTGATTTCATTCCAAAACAACAAAAATTGCAAAAAAAAATAAAAAAGTGGGAGTTTTACTTGAAAGTGGAACGCATGAGTGCCAAAGGGCTGCCGAGGCTGTGTCTGCTACGTAGACGACTGTGATTCCTATGGTGACTTGTACTACAAGCTTGAACAGGACCAGCCAGAAATCAGGACCGCAAAATCCAAAAATCAAACTGAGATGCTGAGCGACTTTTGAGACTCGGAGTGACTGCAGAAAATACAAAAAAAAATAAAGGCCTATCAAAACGAGACCACGAGACGACGCAATGTCGATTCCCCCGATTCTCCGATTCTTATGTTTTTTTTTTTTAATTTTTATTTTTTTTTGCAGGGGGGACCACGCCCAAATGGTTTTTTATTTCTTAGAAATAAGTAGCTACCGCTGTGGCAACAACAACAACAACAAAAAATCATTTGCCATTTACTGCCACAGTGTATTTATATTTGTTGATTTCAGGACTACATAATGTTCCCATTGAATATTGTTGCTATTTTTTTATTTTTTTGCTGATTGTGTGTTGCTGTTGTTGCACTTTTCATTGTAAAAAAAAATTTGTCAACAATTTATTGAAAATTTATGCACACAATCTTAAATGAACATCAAGTTAAGACTTTGAAGATTGTGGCGCTAGCAAAACAAAAAAAAAAAAAAGAAAAAAAAAATATAATTAAAAATTTGTATATCGTAGAAAAGATTTCATTCTCCTTTCAGTAGTAGTCAGCGCTTCAATATATATGCGCTCTTAATGATGATGACGGCACATGACGGGCATGGATGATGGGCAATCGTGTTGATCTCACTGCGATAAGAGAGCGTTGTAAGTGGCTTATGGCTGGTAAACTTTGCTTGCTGCCGGTGCTGGTTGCTGGCTGCTGGCTGCTTTAACTTGACATCAATCACACAAGATGCGCAGCAAGATGGTCGGCGGTAAGTGCGCGGTAAAAGCAGTGTAAATGAATGAAACTTGAAAATCTTTTACAGGAATGAATTGAGAATTGATGCTTGAGGATTATGAATTGTTGTATAGCGGATGAGCATGCTCAGCTTCTGTTAAAGACACACTCTAAATGCTTTTAAGCTTACCTTTTTTTTTTTTTTTGTTATTTCGCACAAATTATTATTTTATACCCAGAAAAATTGTTCTAGGGTATTCTGAATAATTAGTCAAAAGTTATTGGTAAATATGCCGATATACATAAGTCGTAGCTCTAGCTGTAGAATGCATGCAGTAGTTGTAATTTTTTTATGCGTAGTATTTCCTAGTCGAGTTAAGATTTTGCTCTAGTGAAAACTTTTAAAGCAAAAAATGAGAAAGCTACAGCAAACTTGACCCTCAATTGTTAGTTATTTGGTAGGCAGGAAAAGCTGCAATGCCGTAATTGGGAATATTAAAAATTGTATAACTTGCATATTTATCCTTTGATGTGCTTCAAATTTGTCGAGATGCTTGACCTTAGCACACATTATAAGTATGTCAAGATATAGTTATCTAGCTTTAAGATTGCACTAGCTATGCGCTTTTTTATGGTGGTCCTGTTCGATTACAGGAGGCCATATTTGAAATTCAAAACTATGCTGCTCTGCCTGTAAGTAATACAAACACTTGGCAATAAATTTTAAGGCGCTAACTTTTATAGTGCCTGAAATCCAAATGATTATACGAATAATTTCTAGAGGCTTCAATCGTTTTTTTGCATAAGAGTATTCACTGTTGTCACAAAACTCATTACACCCGCTGTACGCTATGGTATATACCGGGTATAATAAACTGCTGATGTAAAGATGACCGAACATAATTTTTGTGGGATTTTTCAAAAGCGCGTATTGTACGTATGTAACTGTATGTGTGTGTGTGTGTGTGTGTGTGTGTAAGTGTGTGAATTTGTGTGTGTGTTGAACTGCGATGTGGCTGTTAATTTGATTTCAAAGCGGAGCCGCATGAATAGGCAAATTATGTACAGGAGCTAAGCCAGCCGTGCGGCAAGCCACTGAAGTGCAACACCTTCCTGATGCTGCTGCTGCTATTGTTGCTGCTATTGTTGTTGTTGTTGTTGTTGTTATTGTTGTTGATGCCGATCAGCGGCTTAAAAAAAAGACTTGTACTCTAAAGAAGCATCAACTTCAAGTGCTAAAATTGCAACGTAGCGGCGCTTTCTTCATTTTCAGTTATTCCGTTGGCCTAATTGAATGTCAGCGCTGCGTGGCCGACAAACAAACAGCAACAACTACTGTGCCACAGCTGTTGGGGAGCCACAGTCTGTCCAACTGTTTAACTGTCTGTCTTTCAGTGGCTGCTGTTGCTCAGTTGCTCAGTTGCTCAGTTGCTCAAGCTGCTGCTTAGATGCTGCGAGGCGGTGGGCGTTGGGGGCGTTAGCAATGATTGAACGCTCAATTGAGCGCATGAACCGGCGATCATTTGTTACCGCCTTCGCTCTTGTCTCCCTCCTCCCTCTCAGCTCCAACCACTATTTACTGCTTCTTTCCCCTTTTTTGGCCGCTGTGAAATTTGTTACGAGCAATGTCGAATGATTTGAGCTTGATGCTTTGATTGATGGGTGTCAGCACATTGGATGAGTCGTAGATTATGTTGACTTTGCGCCAACTCTGTTGCTTTACTACTGCTGCGGTTGCTTTTTGTGGCATTTTAAATGCAATTTGTCGATATTTGTGCGTGTTTGTGCTTGTTTATGCGTGTCTATGCTTGCTTGTTTATTTTATTATTTAATTTTCTTCTTTTTTTTGTGTGTTTTTTTTTTTTTTTCAACTATAATGTCAGATTCTATGCTAGTATGCAAAGTGATATGAAAATATTTGCCACATTCACAATCGATAACATTCGATAAATTATTGCAAGTCACTTTGTGTTTTCTACATTTTTTATCAATTAATTATTTTACTAGTTTGCAAAAAATAAAAGTATATATAAAAAATACTTTATGCAATGAATTGTTGCTAATTTATGCAGTCAATGTCTGAGAACTTCTAGTGAGCATCGCGCGGTATGCTTTAAGTTTTATGTGGCCATTGCCACACAGTCATGCATCTCGTTGATGTAGCGCATATACTCATATTTATACTCAGACTTATACTCATACTCATGCACGTTGCACATGGCACATTGCACGTTGCTCGTTGCACGTTGCACGTTGCAAAGACCTAAAGTCATTTTAAACATGGCCAGATAAAAATCTAATAAAGTGCAGCGTGCACATAAAATGCAGTCAACAGCGAGAGAGAGAGAGAGAGAGTGAGAGCGAGAGCGAGATAGAAATAAAGAGAGTGAGAGCCACAAGCCAAGGCATGCCTTGGCAAGGTGTGTGTCTTGCGTTTGACTGCGACTGCGAATACGGCTACGGCTGCATCAAGCGACTGTTGAGCTTGCGTTGCATTAAAGCAATTTCTTGAAATTATTTTTTAATAATTTTCTTGATTTTTGCCTGCTTTGCAGTCAACGTTGCTGTTGTTGCTGTTGTTGTTGCTGTTGTTGTTATATGTTTGCGGCACACTTTGCACTATCGAACCATGCGGATCTGTCGACAATGTTCCGATGCTCCGATGTTTGCAGCCATGACACTTGCAGGTGTGCCCCCTCCCCATACTCTCCCACCATACTCTATCTCTCTCGCTCTCTCGCTCTCTATCTCTGTCTCACTCTCTCTCTTTGCTCCTTAGGTGCTTACCCAACGCCTCATTGCCGCCACCAACAGTCGTCCAGTTTGTTTTCTTTTTGTTTTTGTTTTTTTTTTTTTGACTTACATGGCAAGAGACACAAGGCATAAGAGGCGAAGAAGTTTTAGGGGCGTGTCAGGTCTGGTTCTGCTTGCAGATGTGCATAGCAAAACACGTCACAAAATTAATTTTATGTTACATACAGCATGAGAAAAACGAAAAAGCAACAACAAAAACAGCGAAAAAAAAATGAAAAAATACAAAAAAAAAAAAATAAATAAATAAAATAACGTAACCAACGAAGAAGGAATTTTTAATTAACTTACACATGGCGTATGAGTAATATTAAATTATTGCCAAAGATGTTGTGGAAAACTTTGAAAAGGAAAAACTGGCGCAATCATTGCAATAAAAAGTCATTCCAGACCATGACATACCTTGCCATAGCAACTCATAACCATGACATACCATAGCATAGGTTGTCATATCATGCCATACGATGACATATGTTATCTTAGCTTGCCATACAATGCCATACCATGCCATATCGAAACATATTAAGGATTCAAACGTGGCAAACCTTGTCATACCTTGCCATACCCTGACATACTTTGCCATATTTTGCCATACCATGCCATATCAAGGACTTAATCATGTCGTACTTTGTCTTACAATCCATATCATGTCATACCATGCCATATCGTAGCCTCAACCATGTCATACTATGCCATACAATGCCCCTAATCATGCCTTACTATGCCATACTATGCCATACCATGCCATATATGGCCGTAATCACATCATTTCGTAAAGGTCACGTGGACACATATCTGGCAAATTATATCCTTCCTGACTTGAGGCTTAAGGCTGGCAAAATGTGAGAATGGGAATGAGAATGAAACTGAGACTCTCTGAATGAGAATGAACAGAATTAGTAGAAGCAGCAAAAAGGGATGAGATGGAGGCACAGGGACACAGGGACACAGGGACACAGGGACACAGAGACACAGAGGCGAGGAGATGTGTGTGATGGAGTGACGTAGTGAGGTCAGATGAACGTTGATACAATTTGCGCTCGTTACGCGGTTTTTGCAACCCTCGACAAGAATTATTTCTCAAAGCAGAAGTTTGAGTTTTAAAATTCACCCCCGCACGCGCGCTTTCAATGTGTTTTGTCATTAGTTTCATTTTATAATTTATTAACGTCAACATTGTTGCAACAGTTCGCTGGTAACAGCAGCAATGGATAGATGAAGGAGGCGGCTGTAGAGGCAAGTAAACTGAAGATTTTCGAACTGTTTTTGAAAAGCGTACATGATGCGTTGCCTCATTATGTGCGAACGTTTCAACTGTTCGCGCGCGTAAACTTCAGTGTCTGTATATTAGGCATGAGACGAGGCAAAGAGCGAGAAAGAGAGAAATGGTTGGGGTGTTAATGTTGTTGACAACGACTTTTGGCTTTAAATGACCAACGAAGCGGATGCACTTTAATTTGACAACAATTGCGTAAATTGCCTCGTCATGCTGTTTGTATATTGGCTTGCCATATCCTTTACTCATTCTACACATATATATGTATGTATGTGTGTGTGTAAGATAAGTAAATAAACCAGTCTATGCATGTATGTATCTGTGTGTGTGCTCGACTTTCAATTTTAATGGCTGCATCACAGCAGCCAGACAACAACTGACACTAATGTGTCAAAGGTCACGTGACATACGTTTGCGACATTTTTAGATTTATCTAACAGCTTAAAACATGAAAGTCTTCAACTTTATATTTGTATATATGTATATGTGTGTGTGTGTTTGTGTGTGAACATAATGACAGCTAATTGAATATAAAAAAAAAAATTAGAAAAGAAAATAATTAAAGAAAAAAACTGATGAAAATCTTTGAGAAAATCTTTACACAGCAAATTTGATAACTCTTTGAATATGTTAAGTATTCACATATTCACTTTGTAGATATGAATATATAGTCAAATACTATGCAAACTTAGCAAACTCTTTGAATATCTTAGGCATTCACAAATGAATATTCACATATTCACATATTCACATATTCACATATTCACATATTCACATATTCACATATTCACATATTCACATATTCACATATTCACATATTCACATATTCACATATTCACATATTCACATATTCACATATTCACATATTCACATATTCACATATTCACATATTCACATATTCACATATTCACATATTCACATATTCACATATTCACATATTCACATATTCACATATTCACATATTCACATATTCACATATTCACATATTCACATATTCACATATTCACATATTGACATATTCACATATTGACATATTCACATATTCACATATTCACATATTCACATATTCACATATTCACATATTCACATATTCACATATTCACATATTCACATATTCACATATTCACATATTCACAAATTCACATATTCACATATTCACATATTCACATACGTATTCACATTGCAACATATGAATATAACAGAAAATATAAGTCGAATCATGATAATAATAATCTCAAACTCATTCATTCACTATTCACACCTTGTTAATATGAAATTAATGACTGCATTAGATAAATTACATTTCAGATTCAGTTTCATTTTCAATGTCTCCCTCTCTCGCTCACTCTTTGTCTGTTTTTTTGTCTCACTTTATGCTTAATTATTGCTAGTATTTTATTAAGTAGTAAGTAGTATGAGCAGTAAAATTGATAAGCTTTAACAAAGACAGAAAAAATAGTCGATAAAAATCAGTACAAGTCTATATAATATATATCTAGAAGTCTTTGCAGAAGTTGCTTGTGTAAGATAACGTGAGGAATGCGGGGGAGTCTAGGGTCTGCCTGCTGCCAGCTCATACTTGTTAGTTAGACTGCTAATGACACTGACGTCTATAGAACTTTTTTTGCTTTTTGTTATTGTAATTAGTTTGGCCCCTTGGCTCCGCCTTCGTCCTGCTTCGACCAAAATAAGAATAAAAAAAAACCCGAAAAAAAAAATTTGAGCCAAAAAGCACAAACGAAATTTCTATTCAGCAGCAGCAGTAGCAGGAGCAGCAGCAGCAGCAACGAGGGTGGCACATTAAAATATGATTAACTTTGTGGTTCATGCCATTGTCGTCGTGTCTATTTAATTAGAATTCGGCTTCCCTGCAAATACACTTTATATCCTGTCGGGTAGTTACAACTATCTTGCCTTATTTGTTACAGGAAGCCGGTTTTTTTATTTAAGATTTTTAATATTTCTTTCTGTTACATTTTTGTGTAATTCAGGATGAAAAAATTTAATAGAAAAAAAATTAGTTTTACTGATTGTTTCTTATTAAAGATTTTACAAGATTTTTTTTTTAATTTCTTTTCTATTTTGTTTTATTTTTTATTCATTATTTTATTTTCTATCAATTCTATTTAATTTTTTTTAATTGAAATTTGCACGAAGAAATTTAATATAAGTTTTTTCGTCTATATTTCTTAAATGTTTTATTGATTTTTTTTATAATTTATTTTTCTATTTTTTTTTTATTTATTTTTTTTTTAAATTTTTTTATATTCTTTGCTGCTGCATTTAATTTTTTTTTTCTTAAAATTTTCTCGTCTGCAATTTTAAATTTGTATAGTGCCTGGCAAAAGGCAATTATCAGCTGTAAAAATTGCTTTATTTTCGTTCTGATTTTTTTCTTTATTTTTTTTATATTGAATTTTTGTAATCATGAAATAAATTTGAAAATAATTTGTGCTTCTAATAGCATTTGTTAGTGCATATGCTTGTATGTTAGTGTATATTGCTTCTTGTTTTTTTTGGGTCTATACAAAATTTCTGTGTATCTGTCCGTTTGTCTGTTTTTTTTTTGGAGTAGAGAGTCCTGTGCTAACTAATGACACTTAGACAAGTTTGTTAACTTGGCTCTTGGAAGTATACGGTGTCAGTTAACGGTAGACATTGAGCGTCGAATAATACTTTACCTACGGTTGCCGCTAACAAAAGGCGCTAATCTATGTTTTACGTGTTAAGCGTTTACGCTTCTACTATATATACCTAGAGGTATATATATATATATATATATGTATATATATTGTATATGGAATAAAATGTTAACCAACCCCCTTGTAGAAAAGTATTCTGGCCGATCTAATCATAATTATGTGATTTGAATGGCCCACGATTGTTGTACAATAATTGTATTAAAATGGCGGCCCTTTTTTTTTGGTTGTTGTTTTCTTTTCAGCCATTTGGTTTAGTTTCTGGGTCGAGCAGGTTTATCAGCTTGTCTTTTGGTGTGGGGGGGCCTAGTGGTCTGCGGTCTGTTTAACCTGCCTATCAGTGTCTTGAGGCTCGTCAGTTGTTCCGCGCATTTTGTTAAAAGGTGACAATTAATTTGTCAATAATGAATATTGTCAACAATGCAATTGCGGGGAAGGTCTAGCAGACAGAGAGAGTGTGTAAGAGAGAAAGAGAGACAGAGAATATACTAAGGCTAAGTATAAAGTACGCTTAGTACTTACATACAGCCTATGGGCTAATTGAAGTACAAGTCGCTGGCACTATCAACTCCCTTGGCACAAGTTGCTCTGCGCAATGTCGCAGTTTTTTTCTGTTTTTAGTCTTGTTTTTTTTTTTTTTGTTGTTGTTATACTCGTGCCTCGTTTTTGGCCATTATGCTTTCTGTCGTGTTTCGTGTGTGTGTGTGTGTGTGTGTGTGTGTGTATCGTTCATGTCGTACGACAACAACGACGACGTCATATCGTTATACTAATGATATATAGTCTAGCTGACGGTTCGGTCAACTTGGTAATTTTAATTATTTTGTCATTTGTATAAATTAAAATATTTTGTCGCTACCGTATTTTTTTTTTATATTATCAACGGACCACCAAAGGGTTAAATATTGTCAATAAATATCTCTCTTTCTCTCTTTCTGTATATCTTTTTCATTTTAGATTATTGTCTATATTATTTATTGATTAATGATTATTTAGCTGTTGGCCTGCTTGACAACTCAATTATAATGCTGTGCGCGTTAAGTTCACTTTTCTAAAGCTATATTTAAACATTATTCAAAATTATATTTCATGTGAATTTTCAATAAAAAAAAAATTTTTTTTTTAATTATTTTTTTAAGCCAGTTTCTCTTTTTCTTTCTCTGTCCTTTTCTCTAGCAAGTTCTTTAAGATTTTCCCATATCTTTCCAACTGTAGCTTAAGCTTCTTTTATTTCTTGTAGATTAGTTTAAGTGTGTGTGTGTGTGTTTTTTTTTTTTTTTACCGTTATTTCATCAAAATTAACAATTTCTTTAGTCAAGAGTTGTGCGCAACTTATTAAATTTTGCCATTTTTTTTTTTTTTTTTTTTTTTTGTAGATTTTTATATATATTTCACAAGCAATGTTTCTTTATTCCTTCTTAAGCTTCTTTTTTAGCCATCATCTCAACCTTTGAAGTCACAACAGAGTCTCTATAATATGCCGAAGAGCCCACGCATCATCTTCTTATGAATTCAGCTTTCGTTTTGCTGCGTTGCGTTACGTTATGTGTTTTGTGCTGCGGCTGAGGCTGAGACTGAGGCTGAAGCTGCGGTTGCTGCTGATGAGAAATTTTGAAAGATTTGAAGCGCCTTCGTCTTGCGCCTTCTTGTCTTGTACCGAAAAAGTACCAGGAATTCTTCACATTAACGAATGGCGCAGACTTCTGGCGCAGTAGATGTGTGCAAAAGATGCAGAGAGTGAGTGAGAGAGAGAGAGAGAGTTCAAGAAAGAGAAGGCAGAGCTAAAAGTGAAGACTTCAAGCGGACCAAAATGGCCAATAACGACGTGAAAAGACAAAAGAAATGGTGATAGAAATCGTGATACAATCACGTCTAGACTTTTACGAGTTGCACCTACTAAGACAACAAACTTAAAAAAAAAAAAACAAAAAATAACAACAACAAAAAAATACTGAAAAAAATATACAAAAAAAAAAAAAAAAAATATAATGAGAAAAAAAGTCAAGACAAACAAGTATGAGAGCGTATCTAGTCGAGCATGCTTGACTATATATATACCCTGCAATACATTTCTATAGATCTGTGCTACGATATTACTTTTTTACTATTCATATACGTATATTAAAATGTTCAATATCAATACAATCGATAAGCGATTACTATCGATGTGAAAGAGAATGTTATTGATATATTTGTAATATCGTTGATTTTCATGAAGTTCGCATCATATCCGTATATCATGTTTTTGTGTTTCAGTAAGCTACAATCGATAAGTTATTATCGATAATTAAACAATATTATCGATAAATATCGACATGGTATAGAATACAATTGATATGCTCAGCATGTCGTTGCTTTTAATAAATCTAAGCGATAAACGATTATCGATATATTCTTCGTATTTCATATGCCATCGATATATTATCGATATTTCTTTATTGTACACACATTAAGTCGATGCAAATGCCTATCGATAACATTAAGATTTATAGCTTAAATTAATTAAATTGTTTGCGTAATGCCAAATTTAATATGCCCATTGTTGTATCTAATGATTTTTACAGGGTATAAGAAGTGCAGATTGTCAGTCTGTTATAGCTGTTGTTGGCAGGTCGCGCGGTCAAACAGCAACGTCAAAATCGCGACGGCAGGGCAGAAGCATGACCATGGACTTGACTTGACTTTCCTTTGGATTTCTGAAGCTTAGAAGAACTTTAACTTTAGCAACGGCAGCTGAAGCTGAAGCTGTAGCTGTAGCTGTAGATGTAGCTGTAGCTGAAGATGGCAAAAAGTCTAAAAGCAGAGACGGACACGGACACGGACTTGGACACGGACGCGATTCGACGATTGCGAATACGAATGCGGATTTTTGCCATGCAGACTTAAGACTCGAAATGCAGACTTAAAGTCAGACAAGTTGGCATTGGCATTGGCAGTGGCAGCAGCAACAGCAGCAGCAACGTCGTCTGTGGCTAATTACAGGGCTGCCAGCAACAGCAACGGCAACAGAAGCAGCAACATCAGAAACAGCTACAACAACAACAACAACAGATATAGAATGATATATTTAAGCCAAGTTGCTGTGGCTGCTGCTTCTTTCATTTTTGTAGAAAGAAGGTTTTATTATTTTGTAAGCAGAGCGTTAAAGGAGCCACAAAACAGAGCAGAGAGGCAACAGACAACGGACAAACAGACAGCGGACAACGGACAACGGAAAACAGACAACAGAAACTGAGAAATATTAATATGAATTGCCTCTTTATCTTTATCGAGTATGTTAAAAAAAAACAAAAAAAAACCAAGCAAAGGGGGCCCCAGTCTCAAAAAGGTATAAGCAACTTTTAAAGCTATTACTAACCATAGCTCATTGTCAAGTGATTTGAGCACACATTTTCTTGCTTTTGACCAACTTCAACATGATATATATATACATACATATACATATATATCATTATGTTTGTAATTACTTTCGATATGAAATTGAGTTTATAAATTTATAGACTAAAGTCTATGGTAAAAGCAAAAGAAACTGAAAGAAATGAAAGATCAGTTTTGATATGTTGAAGTTATCAAGGAAATTAAATTATAATGTTTTATCCTGTAATTACTTACTTTCGATATAAAATCGAGTTTATATAAAAATATATATAAAGCAAATTATACTACAATTCTAAGTCAAACTCTTAAAGAAACTGATCTACAAATTTGAAGATCACTTTCCATATGATGAAGTTTTTTTTATAAAATGAAATTCTAACCTGTGATTACTTTGGATATTTGCAATATCAAATTAAGTTTCAACATATAAAAAAGAGAGACTATTGCAACAGATCTACAAATTTGAAGATCACTTTACATATGACAACGTTTTTTTATTAGGTGAAATCCTGTATCCTGCAAAAACCTTTGGATATAAAATTATTTTTCCATATAAACTATCTACAAGCTTTGCTATAACAAGTCTATGCCAACAATCAATAGAAACTAATCTATGGTATATTACGCTACAAATATGAGGATCACTTTCACTATAATATAGTCTTTAAATAAATGAAACTTTAATGCCGCATCCTGTGATTATGCTCATCAATATATTCATTATCAAATACAATTTATACATAAAATGAAAAGTTTCAAATAATTCTATGGCAAATGTAGAAGAAATCCAAAGAAATTTGAAGATCACTTTCGATATGTTAAAGTTTTCAATAAGATGAAACTTGAATATAATATTGTGTGGGATTTGTGGGTTTCAACAGGTCCCAGCATCATCAAAAAGGCTCATCCCGACCAAAGGTTTGCTTTACGTAGGTGGCAGACACACACACATACACATACAGACACACACACACACACACACACTTGCACATTGTTATTTCGTTACAGTTTCCAATGTTAGCCAGCATCCTCCATGCTCTGATTTTCTTTGTACTTTGCCGCATTTTTGATTTGGTTTTTTTTTTTTTTGACTTCTCAAATAGTTTTGTTGTTGTTGCTTTCTGGGTTCTGTTGTTGTGCCTTTTGTCTGACTGACTTTGAACTGGTCTTCGACACTTTAACAGCTCATGCGGCTTTTTGTTTGGTTAATTATGGCTCAGCCTAGTGGCGCCAGAGCTCTGAATGATTTTCGAATTGATCTTCTTTTAGGCGCATCGATTGCTCTTTCTTTCTCTCATTCTCTGTCTCTATCTCTCCCTTTCTCTCTCAGGCTTATGAGTTTTTTCTAATTTTGAGTATGTTTAGGTTTCCATCGTTTATTAATCGATTTTCACTTAATGGGGCTGAACCAAAAATCAATTATAATTATTACTATTTGTATTATACATAAGTACTACGGATCCTATGAAACTATGAATCTCACTCTCTTTCTCTCAATCTTAACGAGTAGATAATAAAATACATTTTCACACGCTAGCTTAGAAAGTTGAGGTTGATATTTTTTTAATCCTCTTTTTATTGTTCTATCTTCCGATCTTCAGCATTATCCTAGTCTTGTGTGTCAAGCATGTCAATGATCTAGTCAAAGTATTATGGGAATTGCATAGCGTATTACACCTGCAATTTAGTAGAAACTAACTCTCTAAATATCCGTAAGCTCTATGCTTATTATATGTATAGTATCTAAAGATTCCAGGAATATTAACTTGTTCTTTCTTCTTTAGGTTTTTTTTTCTTCATTTTTTTTTTTTTTTTTGTTATGAGAAATTTTAGCAAATGCCCAAAGCGCCAAAAAGATGTGGCACAGCCCCCAACAGACGTTGTGTCAAAGACGCATAATTAGCGGACAGCAGTAACAACCAGCAGCAGAGCAAAAATCCAGATAGAGTTTATGTGTGAAAGAGATAGATATACGCATGAGTAAGTATGTCTGTGTAGAATGAAACAGACAGAGGCAGCAGAACACAGAAACAAAAAAAAAAAAAAAAACGTAAGAAGAAATATCATTTATATGAAAGATGAACGCTGTGAAGTTGTTTGTTTGTCAGCAGTGGCAAATGCATGAAGATGGAGTTGAAGTTGTAGCTCTGTGGCAATGCCAATGGCTGCAAAAGGATTCAACCAAAAAAAATAAAAAAAAGAAACCCTTTTTTTTTTCTTTTTGGGTTTGCTTTTGGTAATGTTGCTTTTGGGTTCAGACATTGCGCAATGATGAATGATTTGTAGACAGTTTTGCTGGTACTGCAAGGGGGAACATTGAGTCAGTCGCTGTCAGAGAATTTTACTCGTAGGTAGATTTGTCGGCGGACTTATGACAAACAGGTGTCAAGAGGCTGTAACATCTATCTCTCTCACACATACACACATACACACAGAGAGAGAGAGAGTGTGTATCTTGTGAGATTGACCTTGTTATTGACATTGAAGTACATAACATTTATTAGATTGCAATTTACGTGTCCGAAGAGTTTCTAGTCTGGGGCGTTGTCCAAGCAATTTTGGTTGAACTCCAAGCTCTATTAATTTCATTACAAAAACAACAAAAAAAATTTTCTGTTTGCCAACACAATTTATCATACACACACACACACACACTCACACACACACATAGAGAGAGAGAGAGTCAAAAATGTAGAGAACCGTCGGCTTTCTTCTTAATGTTTCGTCCTTTCAAGTCCGACAAAGTCCTGCACTGACCTTATATGCAGACGAATGTAATGTTAAAAAGGCGGCGGCAAAAAGCAGTGCGTCCCAGTGTTGCATGATAAATTATAGTTGCACGTTGTACAGTGGCACAACCTACTAAAATAGTGCAACAACAGCTATGAATGAAATGCAATGCAATGAATGCTGCTCGCCTTTAAAATGGTAGCCGAAATTATATGCGTATATGTGTGTGTGTGTGTGTGTGTGTTGAAGACTCAGTGAGTTTTGGCACTGCACTTGCTTGTAATTAGTGCAATTGCTGAATGAATTTTAGCCCGTGCAGTTCTTCTCTTCTCAGTTTTCTTGGAATTCCAATTTTGACCTGAAATTTAACTAATGAGTTTCGCCCGCTGCTGCCCTTTGATGCCAGAAAAGCACCAACAGTGCAGCATGTATGTATATACACACACAGTCACGTTTAACTTTCTTTGTATGTTAAGATAAATGACAAGTTCAAAATACCAGCTGCGAAATTGGCAATGCAAACTATACAATTGTCCAGCTGATCCTTAAGTAAAATAGTCTAATTTGTAATCCTTAGCACAAAATAATGATGGCAACGACTGAACATTCTAGTTTTAATGAACATTTGTTTTTCAGCATTATTTGATTAATTGTTAGTTGGTCAAATAAATTTGAAAACTATTTTCAATTATTTTGCACTGTAAGTCAAAATTTAGTTGAATGCTACGGCAACTTGTCTTGGCTGATAAGTTTTTATACCCGGTATCCCTAGAATCCAGAATGTATTATGACTTTCAGACTCTAGGAAAATGTGGCAAGGCAAAGCAGATAAGATATATATTCAGGATCAGAATCGAACACGTACGCTTGCTTGTATGAAGTCCTGGATCCTTGGAAAGTGTAAGAGCTCCATATTACTCATGTGCCACAACACCCAAAAATAAAATATGATCATATAAAAGAAGGCTAATTTACAGTTAGTCATCTGCATTTTGACACACTGATATTATAATCTCTGTACATTTGATTCGGATCGGAGCTATGCAATTTTAAATCTGTATTGTTATTGGGTATCTTAGAGTCAAGCACACTTGACTACAGCTTTCTTAGTTCTTCTCTGGCTATATTATAATTCGGATACTTGATTTTTTTTTTAAATTTTTTGGTGGGAAAACATTTGAAAAATTAACGCAGCGCTAAGTAAAAACTGTCTTGATTTTTGGTTATTCGTTCTACTGCACAGGGTGAAAGCGCATTAAGAGAAGCGATGCGATGTGATGCCATTGGAGATGGTTGTGTGCGCGCTTACTCAAAGAATAATTCACAGAATTTTTTTTTTTTTGTTTTATTTTATTTTATTTTATTTTTTTTTTGTAAGAATTCTCTTGGCCACGTTAAATAAATAAGCGCAAAAAGGTAAATTAAAAATAAAAAAAAAAATGAGCAGAAAAATGAAAAAAAAATAAAATGAAGACTCTCGCTTGCTGGGTAAAGTTTAAGTTCAAGTTAAAGTTAAAGCTAAAGCAGCATCTAAAAGCAGTCTGCCTAATGTCTGCGCATCTTGGAATATCTCGTCTGCACGTCTTTTGCTTTTGACATACAAAATTCCCTTGGTAGTACCAGGTCTGCGTTATAATATGGCTTAGTATAGTAATATAGGCTTAGTAGTTGGTAGAAGAGTATGGCCGAAAAGTGGGTTGGAACAAAATCTTCAACGCGTCGGGCATATCTGGCCAGAAAAACTGCAACAGCTAGCTCGTCTTTCAGCCATTTCAGCCTCTTTTGCCCGTGGGCTATAACAACAACAACAATAACAACAAAAACTTTGCACAGAACTCTCAAAAGTCAAAATGAAAATGCTGGCAGGGATTGTGGCAAGTGGTGTGCCGTTTGGACAGATGGAGAGACAGACAGGCAGACAGACAGATGGACGGAACCGACAAACAGCGACCTGGATATATTGATAATGCAGACAAACTGCCAAGCAACAACAACAAGAGCTTTTTTTTCGAGAGCGTTGCGAAAATGTTTAACGCTTACATTATACTCTGCACTGCAAGCTTAGCTTTGGGTATAAACTTGCATAATTTTAAAAACTGCAAAAAAAAAATATTTAAAGCTCAAAGTCAAAGCAGAAGGTTAACGCAGCTTGAGAATTTTCACAATTTATATTTCAATAAATAATTACTGTTAATTTTTCTATAGGGTATTTTATAGTCGTATATTTTTTTTGAATTTTCATATTAGTTGTTTATTTTCTTTAGTTGATTTCTTTTGCTTATTTTGCCATTGTCGGCATTTTTTGTTTTGATGTTTTTTTGTTTTTCTTTTTTTTTCGTTTTTTTTTTTGCTGTTGTTTTTGTTGTTATTGTTGTTGTTTTGTCTGCTTTTATTTGACTTTCGCAGCATCACGAAAATTTAGCATGTCCAATGTGCACAGGTTAAAAAGCCAAAACAAAATATTTTTTGTTTTTTTTGTTATTTCGCTTTTGACATGAAAATTTCTCCTAGCGCATAAATGCTAGCGCGTCTCCTTAAACTCTCTCAAGCTTCAACTTAAAATTTCAGACTTAACTATAATCATAACTAGAGACAACTAGCAAGAAAACATTTTTTTTTGGTTTTCAACATTCATTCATTTATTCATTCCACCATCCAGCCAAAACATTCATTCATCCATTCCGACTAATGGGCCAATCATAAAAAAAAAATTAAAAAAATAAAAAATAGAAAAAAAAATGTTGGCAATTTTGCGCTCTCATAATTAAAAGATTTAATTTGGCGCACAAAATGAGGCAGAGGTAACTCCCACTTTTACGATACTTCAAATGGTTATACTTAAATTATCTATATCATTAGCATATCGAATATTTAATACTCTAACAATTTACATTTCATTAGTTGCATTTATTTTTATATTATAAATTTTTTATGAATTTTTTTTTTATATTAATTTCTTCAATTTTTAGTTAAATTATTTATTAATTTTTTTTTTATATTTATATTATTTTTTTTTATATATAAAAAGTTTACAGTATCTGCATAATCGTTACATGTTGTCGTATATTTTCCAAAGTTAGTGTATGAAGAACTGTAATACTTAGTGCAAATCATTTTCATCTATGCTCATTAAACGCGGCGATCTTAAATGAAAGGCTAGCTATAAATTAAATAAAAGAAAAGCACAAAAAAAATAAATAAAAATAAAAATAAAAATAGAAAAAAAAATCACTTAATGTACTAAATTTAAGTTGCTTGTTAATCATTTAAAATTAGTTTAAATTAGTTCAAAGCTTAAAAATAAAACTAAAGCTAATTCTATACTGAAAATTAATTAAATCTATGAATAATTCTTAGAAATTTAATGATTAACATATAAAAAAAAATATTCAATTATTTATTTGATTCGATTAAAGACTTAAAATTTGTGATCTGTGATCTGGTTGAAGATTGGAAAATTGTGATCACTTGAAGATTTAATATTTGCAATCTGTAGCATATTTATGAACTCTTGCTTTTTTTATTGTAGATTTGAGAACTATGATCAGTTGATGAATTGAGTTATATGAGAGACTAAAGATTTGAGAATTTTGATCAAGGAAAGACTTAAGATCTGCGATCTGTTGTAGATTTGATAACTATGATCGCTTGATGAGTTATGATCAGTTATCAGTGGAACTTTGAGATCTCTTGGATTTTTGTTTTGTAGGTTTGAGAACTATGATCAGTTGATGAATTGAGTTCTGAACTGATGATGGACTAAAGATTTATGAATTTTGATATATGTCGAATTAAGGTCTGTGATCTGTTCTAGTTATGAGAATAATATAATATTAAGATCTGCTCTCAGTGTTAAATTTAGATCTGCGATCAGTTAAAGTCTTGTAATCTGTGATTAATTAAAGATTTGAGATCGCTAATCAATTGAAGATTTCAGTTCAACGAACTGTTGTAGAATTGAAAATTGTAAACAGTTCAAGAATTATGATCTATTAACATTGATCTCTTACTGGCGATTAGTTAAAATTGTAAAATCTGTGATCTATAAACTGTTGAAGAACTGTGAATTATATTTACAAATTAGAGTAGAAAAACAAAAAATTACTTATTGAAAAAGTCACGCGATTGAAGATTAAATGAATGTGATGAATAAATTATTAGCTAAAGCAACAATAAACAGCAATAAGCGCAACACACTTGATGCCCGATAATCATATCATGTGATGCCTTTCATTATGTTTTCTTATTCTCTTAGCATCATAGAGTGTTGCCATATGAAGCAGTTGCACATGAAGAAGAAGAAGCAGCAATAGTAGTAGTGGTAGTAGTAGTAGGGGAGTGACGAAAACTGTCAATCACATTTGGGAAAAATAGTCTTCGTGATGTGAGTATCTTCTTCTTTTTATTTAACTTGTTGTTGTTGTTGTTGTTGTTGTTGTTTTTGACACGTGCTCTGATTTGAGACTGAGACGATTGTGAACTTGTCAAAGTGCTGTCACAACAGTTTATCATTGCGATTGGGATTCAGTTTTGGTTTTTACTTTTCGACTACTCGAAGATATTGCTTCTTGTTGCTTCTTCTGCTTCTACTTCTTTTCCCCTCTTCATCTTTATCATGTTGTTGTTGTTATTGTTGTTGTTTTTTTTTTTAATTAGCTTCTGTGACATTTTTATGAGCTGCCAAAGGGGTTGGCGGCAGGTTTTTTTTTCTTTAGGTACTTTGCTTGATTTTGATGGGCAGGTCTTTGTTTTGCTTCCATTTTTTTGTGTCGTTACTGTTGCTGATGTTTGCTGTTGCTGCTAACAGCGCAATAAAAATTAATTTGGTAGCAGCAGTTGCTTAGCAAGCAGGCAACTTGTCTTGCCTCACAGCAAACAGTCACAACACTCACAGCATTCACTTGCGACAACGTTCCCTACTAAACAACAAGCAACATTTAAAGCAGATCCACAGCAACCCAAACCCCATAGTCATACTCATCCTCAACCTCAACCCCATTCCGTATGTTCCTTTAAACACGCAGTGCACAATCATGTTTGTCTCTTCTTCTGCTTTATCTCTTCTTCTGTTGTTGTTGGCCTTGTCTCTCTGTTTGTTTATTGCTCATCGGCGGTTGTGTTAACGCCTCCCCGTTACCCCAACCCTCCTTTACCACAAAATCCCTACACAATACTCGCAACACTTTTCCAATGCCCAAGCAAAGTACTATACACCCGTCTCTCATCTCATGCAACTCCCACGCCTGTCGACCAAGTTCTCCTTCTCTTGCTTCACTCGACTCCCCTTTTAATGCGTGCACTCACTCTCACTATATATATGTATGTGTGTTGTTGTTGTTGTTGTCAACGGCAAAGGCCACGCCTTTTTTGCGTTAATTTCATTCAGAGAGGGGGAAATTGCAACGGTATTCCCTGAGTAAACTTGAAGCCAACAAAACACACACACAAAAAAAAAAAACCCCAAAACGAAAATCCAAAAGCAAAATCCAAAATCCAAAACCAAAGGCAAAGGCAAAGGCAAACCCAAAGGCAATGGCAACAGTAACGGCAACGGCACAACGCAAACCCAACCCAAAAATTTCAAGACCCCAAAAAAAAAACGCAATACAAAAGCTCTACGAATCAAAATCCAATACAAGCGCATCCAGTGTTTGGTTTCTTCCCTATGTTCCTCGAGCTCCTTGCCTACACTTTTTTTCTTTAACTTGTTTGTAACGCTTTTTATTTTGTCATTGTCATCACCAACATCATCATCATCATCATCATCATCATCATCATCATCGTCGTCGTCGTTGCCGTCGTCGTCATTGTCATCGTCGTCAGCTTTCAGTTTGTCGTCTGTTTATTTCTTTATTTGAATTTTTATTTGCCTGTTTATTTTTTATTGGAACTTCATTAAATGTTGCCTTTTGTGTCGTTGTCATGCTGGAAATTTGTCATAAAAAAAAAGAAACCCGAAACCAACAACAACAACAACAACAGCAATAAATGTTGATTGTGTGAGAGAAATGTTTGTTGTTGTATTTCTCTTCGCGTTTGCCACGCCCTCAAGTTGACTTTCCCCCCCCAAAACAAAAAGAAAAAGCAAAAGGATAATACAATGAACGCTGTAGGCGTCGAATTCTGTACGTAGACTTATCACAGCTATACAGAATAAAGCTTTTGGTAATTTATACAGCACACTGTGAAATGTCTATAGAAAGCTACAAAAATGATTTGAATCTTACGATATACGAGTATATATATATTATACATATATGTTTCTTTGTAGCATAGATAGAACAATGAAAATTCTTTTCATTTATCATCTATATAAAGTTCTTCCAATGTTTTCATTTGTAGATTTCCGGAACTGTGAAAGCAATTGTCTTAAAGCATAAATATACATCTATATATATATATATATAGTGTTGGAATGAAAGGGGGTAGGGCGCAGTGGACACTCACAGCATAGCTTTAGGTTCTTCTCGGGTTTTTTTTTTTGCAGTACCTTTTGGCCATGCATTTTTCATATTTTGCTATACCCTGCAACAGATGCCACAAAGTGTAAGCTAATTTCATATAAAAAAATCTTCATCTTGAAGAAAAGTCAAACTGTTTTGCAGTGAAGAGTAAGGAAGGCCTTACGTTAGCAGTTGTTCTTGGAGAATTTCGCCAAGTATTATAGGGTATTATATAGCATAGCGTATTTTATTTTAAGCTGTTAGCTTTTCTTACTTGTTAACAATTTTTTTTTGTGTTTTTTTTTTGCTCTCTCTTTCTCTTTCTCTCTCGCTTTCTGCCGTTTGCCTGATTGTATGACAAGATAATGCCCAAGATATATGCGCCTTGTCAGACAACTAAAGCAAACTACAAAACAACATGCAACAGCAACAATAACAACAACAACAACAAAACAACACAACGAGTGCCAAACACAATGAAAAAAGGAGTAAAAAACAAAAAAAATATGAAATACTAATAAAAATTATTTCAGCACTGAAATTGTTGCTGCAACAGGAAAAAAGAAATACAAAATGAAAAATAAAAGCAAAAAAGAGAGAAAAATATATACATATATATAAAAAAAAAGTAATGCGGCTGCAAGGAGAAGAGTTAGCCAGAGTTTCAAAGAGTTTCGTTGGCCAAGTTGGCAACGGCGGCAAACAAAATAAAATTTATTAATTCACAATAATCAATTTTTGTGTCTTTCGTTTTCGATTTGTATCGAATGATAATTACAGGTTATGCTGTAAGAAGAAAAATGTTTCGGCTGTGTCGATTCCCGTTTCCCGTTTCCCGTTCCCCTTTCTCGTTTCAACATATCCCCCATTTCTCATTCGCCATTCGCCATTCTCCATTTGTATTACCCATTGCTCCATTCTTCTGGTTTGGTTGGTCCAACTTTGGCACTGACTAACTTTAGGAGCAGTCTTGGTCTATAACACTTTGGCTCCATAAGTTTCTTGCATGGACGCTTGCTTGCCGGGGTTGACTTTGTCGACTTTTTGGCGCTGTCCAGCGTAATAATTAATTGACTGGACGAACCAAAAAAAAAAACAAAAAAAAAACAAAAAAAATAAAAATACAAAAAGTAAAAACAAAAAAATAATAAAAATGAGAAACACTTGAATCTGTGAAAGACAGCAAACTATTTGCAAGACAAACTTATTCCCTCCCCCTACCGCCCCCCAAAAAAAATCTTGTTCCTTGCTAGTGTAAAAACAATCTGAATCACACTTACATATTTACTTGTAGCTTATATACAACATTATACTATGAAATTGGACATTAGACATATGTGTATTTTGCGGACAGTTGACTTGTACACCTCCTACTTCTACTACTTCTCCTACTTGTCATTTTTCTACATTTGAAATTGGAAAATATGAAAAGATTTGCATGACATGTTTAATTTGGTTTGTCTAAAAATTTTCAGGAACCAGTCCAAAATTAACTTGTACATTTTGGTATATCCTGGAAATTGGATTCATTTTTATTTTTTGCCAATTTTTTTATATAAAAATTAAAAATTTGATATATTTTTTTACAGATCAGAAAAATATGTTGAGCTGAATTCTCAACTATCCTAACAAACTAGTCGTAGTGCTCAGGATCAAGTAGAGGGGGTAGGAGTAAGCAGTTAATACGAAAAGGACTAATGTTTTAAGGGCGCCAATATCATACTGGAATGCCAGTTTTTCTAAGATTCACTCAATTTATCAATGGAATATCCTGGAAACTGGATTAATTTTTTTATTTTTTATTCAAAAATCATAATTCAATTTTTTTTTTTCCTTTAACAATCAAAAATAAATCTAAAATAATATTCTAGCAAATCATAAGCTATATCTTAAGTCTCGCTGAAAATAACAGAACAATTTCAATTTTATAAAGATGCAGATCGTGGACGTCCCGCTCGACTTCCTGGCTACTGTTTTTGGTGGCATTAAAATTATATTTATCTTTAATTTATCGTTGACTCTAAAAAGAGGAGCGACATTCTGTTCCGGCTGAAAGAAATTGTATATAGATTCAGGGCTGATTTCATAAATTCATTTTTTGTTATTGTTATTTCCACAGATATCTCAGATTGCGGATTGCAATTGAATTGCAATTGCAAATTGCAAATTGCATTGAATTGAATTATTTAATGAATAAAGTTTAAAATTAATTACATTATAATGATAAGATATGTTCGACAGTTGAATTTGATTAGATTATAACAACATAGATTATAGCATTGCCATATATCACAATGCACAACAATTGATAAAGTATGCATGAAATTTGATTTGATATTAAACCTATATAGTACTTATACTTTATTCAATTACATTTACATATACTTATACATATTTGATGCATTTGATATATTCGTGTCATAATAATCAATTGCATTTATTCAACTTGCAGTCAATAAATCTAAGCTATAATTATGGCAAATTATGCAATTAAAAATCAACGACAAGACTGTGGGGGATGTGTGTCGGGATGGAGGTTGACTATGAAGAAAGAGAAAGGTGACATTATATCGAATCGATTGTATATGGCGCCATCAATAAAAATCATCTCTTTCTTTGCCACACCCAAGAGTAAGAGAGAGAGAGAGAGAGAGAGAGAGAGAGAGAGATAGAGGCAATAAAAAGCGAAGTAGCTGTAGTGTGAGGGAGACTGTCTCTGATAGAATGCATGACAGTAAGACTCATTCTTTCTCTCTCTCTCTCACACACTCACTATATGTATGTGTGTGAGTGTGTGTGATGGATCCAGTAGCTGTTGCCTTTACTGACTTGTTGGTTAAGCATTTAGTCTAATTATGATAATTTTACTAAGCGCCTGGAGCTGCAATCGATCAATTATAAGACAAGCGGGACGCGACGGGGTGTTGTAGTAGGTCGCCAGATATTATACATCCTCGCAATGTCTCACTCGCTCTCTTGGTCTTGCTCATCCTGGTCAAGTTTTAAGCGTACGATCGAATCTGTCTTACTGTCTGTCTGTCTGTGTGTCTGTCCGTTCATCACACCTCACACGCAGTTGTGTTTTCAACTAAACAATTTGCAAATTCGACATTTCGTCAACATGTTGCTCAACATCTCATCAAAACTATATAAAAATAATAAATAACAATAATTAAGTGCAATGAAGCCGCAAAAGGCGGCAGCATGCCACGCAGCAAACATGACTCTCTCTCTCTCTCTCTCTCTCGCTCTTTCGCTCTCTCACTCTCTGTGAGGACTTGAAGTGTGCAAAAAGGTTTTTTTTTAGTATGCGAAGTGTATTGGAGTACTTGCAGACCGCTCGCTCGCTGCAGCACGTTGGCACCCTTTTGAGCTTAAACACAGGTTTTGGACCACGGCAACAACAGCCGCTGTCTCCGTCGCTGTTACTGTTGCTGTTGCTGTTGCTGGCACAGCTACAATCCGCAGCCAAAAAGTCAGTGTCGGAGAGTCACAGTGAGAGCCATAGCCAACATCTACCACTACAGTCAGTGCCAGCCAGCAGCAACACCCTCAACTTGACTCTGCAAGCAAGTGGCGGCAGCAAGCGGAGCAAGTAAAGCAACAGCAGCAAGCAGCACCGCACCAAGTGTGTAATCAAGGTAGGTAGTCATTATATAGTAAGCTTAACATTAACTTGGGATTTATGTAGAATATTGTATGATATGTCGGCAGCGTTGATGCGGTAATTTTGATAGCTCTATTAGCAAAAAAGATTCAATCTAACTGCAATTATATATAATATATACATACTAACAAATTAGATAATTAGACTAGACATTTGTATGTATGTATGTGTACATATCTATATATACATGTATACACATATAGTCAGAATTATAGGTCTATAAAAGATAAATATCAATGAAAATCATTTCTCTACATATACGAAACGATTTTATGAAATATTAGAGCTGCTAATTTTATTATCAAAAATTAATAAATTGAATTTAAAATTTTAATAAAATCATTTCAAGTAAGTTGTGAGGTATATATTATCTTGATCAGCATTAATAAGTAAGATGATAACTCTAGCGATAAACCTTTATTTATCAGCTTAGTTATAAACTAGAAATAGATAAATGATAGATAAAGAGAAAAGTATTCTTAGACTATATTACATTTATTTAAAATTAAAGAAATAATAAATATATAGTGTCTTGATCAGCATTAATAGTTTAAACGATAATAATAGAAAATTGTAAAAAAAAATTTTTTCTTCCATTTTTTAAATTAAAATCAATTTGAAACTTCTGAAACTTATCCTTAAGTTTAAAAAATATTTTGAAAAATTTGGAGTATAGTATATGGTGTAGTATCAATAGTTGGTAATACTAGAAAATATTGAAAATTTTATTTCAATAAATTCTAGAAATTTTAAAGAATTTCTAGAAATTGTATGCTAATTTATAATATCGAAAAAAAATTATAAAATTAATCTAAAAACTATTAAAAATTTGTAAAAAGGTTTTTACAAAAATTTATTGAACATGTAGTGTCATGATCAGCAAGAAAATTCAAGTGATTAAATTTTATATTATTATTTATTTCTCACCAGCTAATCACAGATGAGTCTAAAATTATTATTATTAAAATTAGAAAAATTGCAAAAAATAATAATAATTATTATAAAAATGTTTATTAACAATTATTTGATAGACTAACAATAAACATGATACAGTAAGCGTTTATAGTAAATTAACTGACAAGTAATATCAAATATATCTGCATATATCTAATATAAAGCAACAAAAAATAAAGAGAAATTTTTATTGGTAAATTTATTGAGTTAAAAGATTGTTGTGAAATATTTGTTATTCATATGCAGATATATACATATATATAGATATAGATATATAAAGCATAGTGGAAGTGAAAAATTAATTAGTCTGAGTAATTACTGTTATTAATTTGACGGGGCGCAACCAATGTGCTGCAACCGTGTGAGTAGAGCGCAGAGCAGTGCCGAAGGATGTGTGCATGATGATAATTAACATACTGATGATGATGATGATAATGAACGTTGTTTGTGTTGATGTACGAATTTTCAAGTCGAAAATTATTTGATTGATTCGCATTGGCGGATCGATCGATCGATCGATCAGATGAAGATTTAAATGGTGTTTTTGTTATTGCTGATTGTTCATGTTGTTGTTGTTGCTTAGACACTTATCCGCTACCGTGTGACAGGACAAGCAGCGCCTAGCGTGATTTTTCCTGTCGCTGCTGGGCATCAACTGGCGGGCAGCTCTCGATCTCGCTCTGGCCCTGGCCCTGGCACTTGCACTGGCACTGGCACTGGGACTGCTATTGCCACTGCCACTGGCCACTACAACGATGGACGATGAACGATGTTTGGACGACTCTCAGAACGATGTTGGGCTTTTGGACGTTTGGACTATGGTTTAGTGTCTGTAACTGTTGTTGTTGTTATTGTTGTTGCGTTGTTGTATCGGCGTTAGTTTCGAACGTCGCTTGGACGTCTACGACCCACTTCAAAGTGATTTACGATTCTGTGACACGCCCTCGCCTAGCAATTTAGAGAATGAATCCCCCTTCGACCAAGAACAAAAATAAAACAAAAAAAAAAATGAAACAACGACGAAAGAATACTCGCATGTACACACACACACACACACACACACACATATGCATAGAAAGAGAGATACATATACTAACATACTTAGCAGACGGCTATATTTGGACTGTCGATTGGGGACTCTGCGGACTCTGGACTCCGGACTTCCAACTCTGGATTGTAGACTGTGAACAGCGGACTGCGAACTGCGGACTGCGGATTGTGGTTGGTTACTTGCTTTGGGCTGCTGTTTTTATTGTTGTTGCTGTTGTTTTTTTTTTTTTTTTTTGCTTAACGCATAACTTGAACTTTTACCTAGTGTATGTTTTCCTACTCCCCCCGTCTATCTCCAAAACAACCAACCAGCCAGGCAAACCAACCCATCAACCCTGCAACACTTTTCTACTTACAGAATGTTTTGTTATTCTTATTGCTGTTGTTGTTAGTATTGTTGTTGTGTTAGCTCTTGGGGTTTTTGGGGTTTGTGTTATGATACGTATTGGTATCGAGATTCAAGGCTTGGGGGTTTCTCTTACTGTTGATCCTAGAAGAGAACTTGCTTTGCTTAGCATATACTGTAAGTACTGTAAGTCTGGGCCATTGTACCCTGAATGCTGGCACCAACGCCCACATTGGCCAGGGAGGAGGGGTGCGCTATCTTTGGCTGACTGCAATTGTGTTTTCCAATAAGCCAAAGAATAGCCTTAAGAATAGTTTTTGCTGCTTTTACTGTTCTTGTTGTTGTAGTTTCAATTGTGTGGCTTTTATTGTTTCTTGCGGGGTTATTCAGTAGCACTTTCCCTTTTTACATGCATTTCTCTCTCTCTCCCCCCCACTCTCTCTCTATTTCTTGTTATACCTATTAAAAATATCGTTAAAGTTGTGCATATTAAACTTTTGTTACTTTAATTTTCCTAAACAACTTTATTTCTTTCGTCTTTACTTTAAAGGGTAACTACTAGTCGTATATGCTATTATTTCTAATTTTACAACTTAATGAAGAAGACTAGGGAAACAATCAATGTTTCCCCTTGTTCACTTACTAATGGTTTTTCAGCACTCTTCCAAAGGTCTTCAAGCTGAAATCCTCTAAAAATAATTTAAAGTCTTTTCCTTTTCTATTTTTAGAGATTTATGAAATTTTTGTACTTAACTTTAATTTGATTTTAACTGTTCGTTGTGCTATAAATATATAATGGTGAAATTGTTAATTAATTATAAAAAAGCGACTGTAAATTTGGAGTATATTTTGAAAGAATTGTAATTATACAACATAGGGAAGGATGTTATTGTCTTCCATGAGAATAAAATGATAAATAATAAAAAAAAAGCTACATAAAATAGAAAAAATTCAATTTGAAAATTGAAATTTAGAATTTGTAAATTTAATTTTATAATTCAAAAATTTAATGTGGCCGCTGGAGGCCATGGCAAAAATCCAAATAAACTAATACAAGCTTTTTGTGACAAAAAATTTGCAGCCTCCAGCTAGAAGGGCGGACACCCGGAAAGACGAACCTGCTCCGATTGATTGTAGATCCTAGACTGTAGACCCTGAGCTAGAATCCTACGAGTTCGACCATTGATGGGCGTTACATGCATTTGCTGTTGCCAAAAAGTGTTTATACACTCAGTATCCTATGTGTATTATTTTATCGACACGACAAAAATAGTCGCCCGATGTAAGAACTAGACCTAATATTATGATATAAATATCTTAAAGTTAATAAAGTTATTAGTATTACGCATGTAGCTGCAATTATAAAGCTTGACTCAGACTATGCAGACGATAATGATTATAATGATGATGATGATATGCATGTCCTGCTACTGCTGATTTGTCACTCAGCTTAATGAAGCTATTAGCATTAGTGTCGCTACAAATAGTAACAGCAACTACAACAACAACAACAAAAAGTACAAGAAATTAATTGACAGCTGGCCGCCAAGTTGTTATAACCTTGTCGCCACCTGTCCGTACGACTGCATAGACTCGCATTAGTTCTTCTACTACTACTTCTGCTACTTCCACTTCTGTTTGTCCCTTTTGTTTTTTGTTGCAAATATTTGGGTGAATATTTTTTTATTTTTATTTATTTTTTTTGAGTTTGTAGACTTTGGGTGGAGCAATTGTTTGTTGGAAAGCATTCAAGTTGAAGAACGGCTATAAAATAAATGCAATTAAAAATTAAATTTTTAATGAAATCCATCAAAGCGGTAAATTGTCCAATTTTCATTTTAGGTATTGCCACACCCCACCTCCCTTAACACTCCCCCCCCCCCACATAAACTGCGCTACTTTAACTCTCTGACGGTGGCTCTTGTGCTCCAGCTTGTTGTAAGTGGGCGTTTGTGGCCGTCGCTGGTAATATGAATGATGGGTGTGGCCCGACCAGGTGTCTATGATTGGGAAACCTTCTCGAGCGCAAACTTTTTGACAAATTGCAAAATGGTTTAATTAAGCGCAAATGGCTGACAATATGAGTGTCATTATAATTGTTGACAGGCGCAATGAGGCAAAATGCAAATCATCATCGCTTAAAGAAATAATTTCTATCCCCTCTCTCTTTCTCTCTCTCTCTCTTACTTTCTCTGTCACACACTCTCACTGTCTTTCTCTCCCACACCAAAAGGCACGCTTGTGCCACGCCCAATTTTCCACTTTAACTTTAAATTGTAGCCAAAAGTTGAAAGCTAAAAGACAAACGACGGTAGCTAAAATGTAAACGACGCAGCGTTGCCATCATCACTGCTGACGCTGACGCTAACGTCGACATTGACGTCGACATCGTACTAAGTGCAGTGCGTGCATTGAATAATTGAAATCGTAAATAAGGTTGTGCTTAGCGTAATTTACAGTAGGGTTCGCCTATAAATGATAGTGTTGCTTCTTGGAAAGATGCGTGTCTAAGCTTTGCATACATCGACACACACATTCCCACAGACATGCATATGCACGTGCAAAGTTGCATTTTGATATTGTAAATATTGCAATATATGCAACATTTTACAAACATTTTACTTGCTTTGCAGCTATAATTGCTTTATATGCTATTTTAAGTGCCTATAAAAAAAAAACGTTATCATTAATATTTTCAATTAAAAGTTAAATTAATTTAACTTTTCATTTAACTTTTCAAAGAGATTCAAAGAGCTCAAGGCTAAACATTTTTGTTTTAATTGCAAGCAACTTTAATTTATTTTGCATTTTATTCATGTGCCTCACGGATTGAAAATTACACCAAAAAAAAAAAAACCAAATTTTGACACTCTAATAACTTTTCTTTATTGTGGAGCATCTATGAAAATGTATAATATCGGCTGATGAACATGAAAGTTCCGAGGTAATGGGCATTTCAAAGCTGCACAGACATGTCTTAATTCTTTTCACTTGATTTTCAGCTAAAAAGTCTTATATTCCGTCCATCAGAGCAGGCACGGATCTAGAATTTTAAAGATCCGAGGCAGAAACTATGGGTTAAGTAAAGTGGAGTGTGTTATCCTTGAAGATTGCGTTCGGAATACACTCCCCGATTGCCTGCTTTATAGATCCGTGCCTGTACGAAGCCCTCCTATTTCTCCTTTCCTCCATTACAATAGCCCAATCGTCCTCAGGGTGAGTATATCGTTTATACAGAGAAACTAAAATCAACCTAATCGTAAAACTAATCTTTTATTTCTTGGATGCTAACTTATTCTCTCTTATAGTATAAAATGATATTTGGAAATTTCACTTTTAATCGAAATTAAATTACCTAAAATTTAGATAAGTTTTCGATTTTATTGGCATTTAAATAATTGATAAACAATAGCCGATATTTACTGTACTTCTTAAGTATGCCAGACACTTGAGCAAAGAGCATTACTAAACATTTTTTCTTCATTTTTTAATTATCGCAATAAATTGTAAGAAATTCTTGTACTTAATCTAAAGAGAGAGAAAAAATATAATCGATGAAATCAAGTTAAAGCATAAATTGAAGAATTGAATGCAATTCTCTTGGAATAAGAAAATACTATCTGGTATGCAATGTGAAAGTATAATTTATAGATCAAGTTCTTTAAAATGCTATATAGTACAGACAGATAGCGACAGAGAGAGAGATAAAGAAATATTTTGAGGATCATAACAGGTTTCAATACACGTTTTTATTATTTTTCATATTCACATATTCGCATATTCGTTGTGCTATGGTTGGCTGATGTGATATATAACTGTATATATATATACTATATATAAGTAAGTATAATATGCTTCTACTTATGCCATGGTACACATCAAAGTCAACGTCAACATACAACATTCAACGTCAACATTCAACATTCAACGTCAGCGTCAACGTCAACGTCAACGTCACCGTCTGCGTCAAGTTGGAACATCACAGAGCGCTTGTTGGGGATTCGGGCTACTCAAAAAGGTAACCACCCGAGGTAACCACCCACCCAACCAACCGGTGTCTGTGCGTGCTATTGGATAGCAGGGGAAGCGGAAAGGGGAAGACTTTTGCTTCATGGACCTGTTGTAGCCCCCAACACGCCTGCGATACATTGTGTGCATACATATTTCTCTGTTGGAGTAAGCAAGACAATGATTGTGCGAAGAGTAGAGAACTATGCACAACGTTGATTCGCCCACGTCAAGCTTATACACACACACAGACACACATACGAATGTCACAAAAGATACACGCTGCCATAGGCGCTGCTTGAGAGTGACAGCGGCTTGTAGCGGGAGGATGTAAAGATTTTCTAGGCCGTCCTGCAATCAGTCAATTTTTATATGGGATGCTGAGAACTTGAACATTCACAACAGCTGATGAATACTCAGCCGCAGTATAACGCCCACAAATGACCAAATGCTACCATCCTACAGGAAGTTTTCTGGCCTCGTTTTTGGGGGGCACCTCGGAACCTCGGAACGTCGGTAACTGGTAACTGGCGCTTAAAGTTGTTCTTGCTGCAGCAGCAGAAGCAGCAGCAGTGTCGTGAGATATGAGCAGCAGACAATGTCTGCAATTGCTGGTTGAGCATCAGTAATGTGAGGGAATCTAGAATTGAGGCCTTTGGGGCTAACGGCATGTGCTATGCGCACTTTGCTTTTTCATGTGGTTTTCTCTCAGTTTTGACTTTGACTTTGTATTTGAGTTTTTTTTTTTTTTTGTCTTTTTGGGTTTCAAGTTGAGTTTTTCGGCTTCAATTTTCAACTACAGTATATTGAGGGGAGTGTAATATAAAATGGGTTCCAATATGTTAACTCCTTTGACTATATGTATATCTAGGCTTATCTATATATCTATGTACATATATATATGTAAGTTGCCTACATTTGTAGGTGTGGCTCAATTACTTAGAGCTTCAGAGTGATGCAACAGTGTTACAGCACTTTCTACTAATTGTGCTGTTGCTGTTCCTCCTGCTGCTGCTCCCTATTTACCATTTAGTATATGTGAGGTTATGTGCATAACTAACTTATTGTACATGCACAAACATGTCACTATGCAATGTAACACACAAATTGAACTTGAATAAAATGTACATTTTATCAATCAATTTGTTTTGCATAATCAACTTAATTTAATAACAAATTTTTGTGGCTTATGGCACAGATACACATATGTACATATGATTTAAGTAAAGTTTCCCAAGTAAAATATTACTCTAAATTTAAAGATTTTACCATGCAACTTTTAGCTATTCAATTTATATAAAATAAACAATAATTAAAATTTATTTGTTATTTTATTATTAAAAAAAAAAAAATTCGCATTAAATTTAAATCAACAGTAATAAAAATAATCGGCTTCGCATTTCAAAAACAATTCTCATAAATACACAGAACAAAAAAAAAATAAATAAATAAAACAATTTGTCACAATATGCCCGAGTTATTTTTATTTCTTATTTTTGCTGTTTATTTTTTAAATCAATAATTCCAAGAAACGACCCAAAAAAAAAAAAATACAGTTGCAGTGGCAACAATTTTCAATTGAAATACATTTAAACATTTAGCATAAAGTGAAAATAAAAACAAAAGGAAAACCAAAAGAAGCAAAAGGAATGGGAATCGTAATGGAATTGAGAATGAGAATGAGAATAACATAAGATAAAACTGCACAAAAAAAAAAACATTTCTTTTTTTTTCGGCGCTCGCACGCGATATGATTCCGCTGAAGCCAGCGACTGAAGCCTGAAATATGTTGACGTCGTTTTACGCTCTCTCTTTCTGCTGCTGCTGCTGTCAGCTGAGTGAGATAGACAAATAAGAGCTGTAAGTGTGAGCAAGAAAGAGCGATAGAGAGTAAAGCATACATTCAAGTATAGAAGTGTGACAAGGTGCGCTAGCTCGCATGCCCGCCATATACAACTATCTCTTTTGCACAGCGGCCATCGCTCTAATTATAGGTTACGAGCAGCACAGCATAAGACAATGCTCTGATTGGTCGATACTGTCGATTCGGCGCGCAGCACGCACACAAAAGGGGCGTCAACGAAATGAAACTCGTTTTGAGCGCGTGCTTGTTTTGCCAGGCGTTTATGAATGAAATGAAATGAAATAAAACGACGCAACGCAACGGCGACGACGACTACGACGTCGCGACGTCGGCGGCCTCTGCTACCATGCTAGCAGGCAGTCAGGCAGGCAGGCAATGGATATAGCCAAAGCCTTGCCTAGCCTAGCAGCAGCCTAGCTGTAATACATCATCATCATCGCATGGCATGGCATGCCATGCTATGGCACTGAGGCACCGAGGCACCAGGGCACCGGCTCTCATGATGATCATTAACATTATCATTATGACGCTATATGCTACGCATTTGGTGGTAGTTTCTTTAGCTCTATATTGCTATCTCATTCGCTCTCTTGAAAACAACTTAACGCTGCGCCAATGTTACGAATAACTGCGTCATGATGAATGGGAATGGCTGCTGTAGTTTTTTTCTTTTGTTTTTTTTTTTTTTTGTTTTCTAGTTGTTGTTATTGTTGTTGTTCACTGCTGAATGCTGCCTCTGTCGCTGTCGGTATCGCTGCTACTGCCTTTACTTATTGCCAGTGAGAGAGTCAAAGTGGTCTGTCGCTGTCGCTATCTCAGTTTGCCAGCGCCAGCGCCAGCGCCAACGCCACCAACAGCCATACAGCCAGTGAGTAAGTGAGTGAGTGTCAATGTATATGTACATATGTATGTAAACTTAACTCATACACAAAAGCAATAACAATTGCGAATCGCACTCTCTCTCACACAGCGAACGTGAAATGTGAACGCGCGAAGTCGACCGATACGAGTGTATAAACGAAACGAACAAGCAAAACGAACGATAGAATATACGAATCGTACGAAACGAATGAACGAACGCAACGGAAAACGGCCGAACAACTTGTTTTGACGCGCCCCTCTGCTTGATGCGCTGACGACGCCTTTTAGCGAAACGCGCTGCCGCTATATACATATGTACGTGTAGATTGACGACGTTAACGTCGCAGTCGCCGTCAACGACACAATACGAGAACGGACGGGGCCCAAGCTTTTTGTTTGTACTGACATCGCGTGAAACAGTTGCAAGCCTTTGAACGATCAGCGACGACGCCGAAAACTTTTGCGCGGATACAAAAATTTTGTTTCGTTTGTGCAGGCGCCTCCTTTTGTCGCTAACGTCGCCGCCGACGCCTCTGCAAACGGCAATACGGCAAAAATTCAAATATCAAAATGCAATAACAATATATCAAAACATCAACAACAGTATAACAAAAACAATCAACAAACAGATAACAGTAACGAAAATATAATAAGATCAATCAATCAAACAAACAACATCAACAATATAATAATAAGAAACAGTTACAAGTTATCGAAAGTTATCGAAAGTTACAAGTGCGTATCAGTGCGTTATTCTTCTGTTCATATTAGACAATATCTATATAAATCTCTATATATATACATTTTTTTTTTGTTCTCTTATTGTCTTATTGGCTGACGCGCTTTACTTTACATTATTTACATTATTTGTTTCGCATTTGCATTTATCCTTCGCTTGTATTCCTCTTTGATCCATCTACGTCTTTGCATCCGTATCTGTATCCGTATCCGCATCCGCATCCTAAATCCTGAAATATATAAACCACAAAGCTCACGTTATACGAGTTAACAGTTAGCCTAACGGTAATTATAGTGGAACCAAGAAGTGACAATTAGCAGCAGCAATAGACGCAGCAGCAGCAAATGGGCAAACAACATTTTAAGCAATAACAGCTGTGGCAGTAGCCGTGTGGCAACAGCAGCCGACGGCAACAATAAGCAGCAGCAACAATAACTGCAACTGCAGCAAACGTTTTTCGCTGAGTGACTGTGAAAAAGTGCATAAGAAAAAAAAAACAAAAAAATAAAAAATATAAACAAGAAAAACAATTTTATATCCTTCTTCTACTTGTTCTACTTCTACATCATCTTCTTCATCCTCAATTATTTTTGTTGCATATTTTTTTTATTGTTTATTGAACGAAGCGCGCGTGTTTTTTTGCCTGTGTTTTTATTCATTGTGTGTCCTTAGACAGCAGCGCAACAACAACAACAACAATTTAAGTCAAGTAACTGGAATAAACAAAGTGCAAAGAGTTTAGAAAGAGAAATTGATAAACAAAAAAAAAAAAAAGAATAGAAAAAAGAAACAAAAAAACGTTACAATCATTGTACGCCTTAAAGTTACAACATCAACAACAGCAGCAGCAGGAAGAACATCGACAACAGCATCAGCAGCATCAACAGCAGCAGCATCAGCAGCCGCAGCAGAAGTAGCAGCAGCAGCAGCAGCAGCTAAGATGCTAACGGACATGACACCGACGGCCGGTCAATTATATGGCTCACAAATTCCGGCCATGGCGGGTATGAATATCACAAATATTGCGACACATTTGCAGAAACCGCAAGTTAATCCGGTAAGTATTATGATGCATTATGTGATATATATACTATATATATATATATGAAAGATATATGATAGATATGTATATGAAAGATATATAAAATATATAAAGAAGATATATATATATATATATATATATATAAATATATGATAAATATATGAATAATATAAGAATGATATATGAAGGATATATGAGATATATACATGAGAAATATGGAGAATATATTTAAGTTATATGACAGAAACATCATAGATATGGAAAAGATATATGGCAAATTTTATGATAGATATATGATAGATATATAAAAGATATATGAAACTTATATGACAGATATATGATAGATATTGGAAAGACATGTGAAAGTTACATGTAAGATATATGAAAAATATTTGAAGTATATATGAAAGACTTATGACATATACATACATGAAAGTTCTAGTAAAAGATATATGACAGCTATGACTATAAGTTATACAAAATAAACATGAAACATATATAAAAGATATATGAAAAATATAGAAAAAATATAGGAAAAATATATGAAAAATATAGGAAAAATATAGGAAAAATAAAGAAAAAAATATAGGAAAAATATAGGAAAAATATAGAAAAAGTATAAAAAAAATATAAGAAAAATATATGATATATAAATGAAAAATATCAATTAACAAAATTTTATTTAATATAAAAATTTAATATAAAAATGAATAAATTTTAATTTATCAAAATTTTAATTTTAGTAAATGAGATTAATTTGCAATATATGCAATTAAATAAATATAAATAATTATAAAAATAAATAAAATTATATAAAATATATGAGAGCAACAGCGTAAACTGTTATTAAAATTTTCAATACAAAATTTTCCAATTTTTTTTTTTTTTTGCTGAATGTAAGTCTAAATGCTATGAGTTACAATTGCAAAGTTCTACTACAATTTCCACAAAAATTTCCTCTTCATTTTTAACTGCAATTTGCCAAGCAATATAAATATTAGCCGTGTATTTTCTTTTATAAAATTTATTGGCACAACAAACTGCACAAAGTATACTGCTATGCGCCATAGGAGTTTGCCTGCCTCTACTTTTTGCATTCTCTTGCTGTAAACTTGACATTTTGGCAAACAACAAGCAAATTGACAAGGAACAAGCACTTACACGGCATTAAGTCTTAACAATAATAATAACAACAATAATAAGAATAACAAAACAAATAAGAAAATGACAAAAGATGCGACAAACACAGCGGCAAACAGCAAGCAGCAAGCGAGAAACAGGATCAAAAAAAAATATATATACATATATAAAAAAAGGCAAATATATATAAAAAAAAGGCAACAATGGCAGCGCCATGGTAATTCGCAGTTTTAGGCGCAGGCTGAGCTGCCAGTATGCTGAAGTATGCGAAACAGGAAGCAAAAAAATATTCCAACAACTGATGATTTTGGGCGCCTTTTGTTGTTTGTGCAACGAAATGATTGAATCCCAAGTATCTAATGCTATTGAAGAGTCTCCCTTTCTCACTCTCTCTCTCTCTCTGTCTCTCTCTCTGTCTCTGTATAGCTAAGTCAAAGGCTGCTCTTGGTAAATCGATTAGTTGCGGCTTGTTCAAACTCTACACGCTCTGTGTACAAAACGAATTTCACGCTTAGACTTAACAGGAAGATACGCAGGCCACAGACAGATACAGATACAGAGATACAAAGATACAAAGATACAGAGATAATACAGCTAGAAAGATATACACTTATAGAGAGTGTAGAGTGCCAGGTATCTGCCGCTACTCAAATCAATTATTTGAGCTGATTTTTGGCTCAAGTGAGCTGAGGTGAGGTGTGAAGCTAAAGATAAAATGATTTTTCTTTTTTTTTGCTGTTTATTGTTTCCCAACTGATTTTTAATGTCATCGCTTGTATATCATATTACCAGATACAAAGAGAGCAAAATACCAATTGACTTTTCGACACATTTCTCTTTCATTTTCATTTTTTCCTTATTGTTATTGTTGCTCTATAAGTGATAATTAAGCGTAAGATTATAATGAATTTTGCAGTTGCATTGCGGAAGTTTATCATCTATACATAAAAGACATAACATATATTCGTTAATCAATATCTGTTCATGTTTTGCAACTGATCTTCATTGACTAGCCAAAACATTTAATGACTTTGCACATCATCATCATCATTATCATCATTATCATCAAGAGCAGCAGCAGCAGCAGCAGCAGTTGATCATCAATTTCAATTTCACGAACAGAGAAAAAAAAAAAACACAAAAAATGCTTTGATCTACACCGTTTTTTTTATTTTTTCGACCTACTATAGCATTGCCTTAGTTTCGGCAACTAAAAATAATTTCCTGCTCGCAAACTTCATGAATAATTATCATAAAACAAAACAACAAAAAAATATATAAAAAAAATTAAAAAAATTTTGAAAATTTTAAATATTATTATAGCAAAAAGTAGGAAATGCAGAAAACAGCAAACATGCCGAAAATTGTGCATATCCTTTAATAAAAAAAAAACACAAAGAAAAGTGAAAATTGAAAGTAGTGAAAATAAATTGTTAAATCAATTTTAAAAAAATTTTCAAACGATTATAAAAAATTTTTGCATATGTTTTAATACCATAAAAGAAAATTGAATTTCAATTAAAAATTTGATGAAAATCGATTAATCGAAAAAGCTGAAAATTGAATTTGAAATTTTTTGCATATGCTTGAATGTAGTAAAAAAAAAAAATGTATTAAATAATAAGAAAAGCTCAGAAAATCGATTAATCGATAGTAAAAAAAAATGTAATTAAAACAAAAAAAAATTTAATTATGTTTGAAAACAGTTAAAGAATAAAAAAGAGTGTTTAAATTTATAACATTCAAATTGAAATTGCATTAAAGAGCTAAGAAAAGCTCAAATAATCGATTAATCGATTTTAAAGAAAATTTTAATTAAAACAAAAAAAAAAAAAAATTGTAATTAGGCTTGAAAATAATTAATGACTAAAAAAAGAGTATTAAAATTCGTAACACTCAAATTAAAAAAAAAGCTCAAAAATCGATTAATCGATTAATCGATTTAAAAAAAAGTAAAATTGTAAATAAACTTAATGAGTATTAAAAAATTAGTAACATTCAAACATAAACTTTGCATTAAAAAGTATATTGGTGGAAAAAAAGTGATTTAATCGATTTAAAAACAAAAACAAAATAAAAAACAAAAGCTTAAGAAACGATTAATCGATTTAAAGCTGTTGTTATCGCGCTTTTTATACAGTTTAATTTTAATTCTCTTGCGTTCAACTCATAAATCACTGCACAGTTAGTCAACTGTCCAATTTTGTCTGTCTGTCTTGATGTCTGTCTGCCTCTATCTGTCTGCCTCTATCTGTCTCTGTCTATACTATGTTCATCTATTTCGTTAGGCATCAACATTAACATCAATTTGATGATTGTTGTTTTTATTTTTCTTTTCTTATGCTTCACTTTGTGTTCTTCGACTGCTGCTTCTAGTGCTGCTGCTGCTGCTGCTGCTTTGTTTGCCATGGCAAATTGCATGACACTTTTAATAGAGTTAGTAACTGCAATAATGACCATAGGGCAGTGAAGAAGTTAAACAGGCGCAAAATTGTTGAGTGTTTCGTTGTACAGGTAAAAAAAAAAAAAAAATGTAGAAAAGAAACATGCATAGAGTGTCGCAATGTAACAGCAGCAAAATGCCTTATGCCTTATGCCTTATGTGGCCTTAATGCCACATGCCACATGGCCACAAGTAAATGCCACAAGCACAAAGTGCAGACACCACGCAACTGCGTGTCTTGCTTATAATAATAAAATGTTAAAACCGCAGAACGAAAAGCAAAAAAAAAAAAACGAAACTGATCAAAAACGTAGCTAGAAGTTGGCAGCCTAGAAGTCGTACATGTCCATAGTCTATAGTCTATAGCTTATAGTCGGAACAGGTCTCTCTCTCTCTCTCTCTCTATCTCTCTCTCTGTCTCTTGCTCTCTGGAAGTGTAAGTAAAATATGTTGAAGTTGATGCCAGGTCGTAGTCGTAGTCCAAGTCTTGGACCCCGTTGCATATTGATGGAGCGGCCAGGCGTTTATTAAAATTAATACCACATCAATCATTTTACAAACGTGCTGTCGGCCAAGTTCAAAGACGTCACTGTATGCGTGTGTATGTTGATCACTAGAAACTAGCTATAGCTATAGCTATGACTATGACTATCGACATCTGGACATTGGCAGCGCCATCGCCATCGCCAACGTTCCATCGCTCCATCGCGCCATCGCATAGCGCACTCTAATCTTTGTTGTCTGCTTAAGAAAGTTACACATACGCATTGATTTTAATTAAAAGCGTTTAAAGACGCGACGCAAAAAAACACAAAAAAAAAAAATGAAAAAAAAATATAAAACTCTGAAAGAAAAAAAAAAATATGATAAATTACCAAGACAAACTGAAATTAACATTTATGCTGGAAACACAGACGCACAAAGCAAAAACAACATGTGTTGCAGCCACAAAGTCAATGCGACAGAGCAACAGAACGCCACAATGTATGATTGTCATATAGTCAGAATGTCAGAACGTCAGTTCAACAGCAGCAGCAACAGTCGTAGCAACAACAGCAGCAACAACGGCAGCAGCAGCGGCAAGTTGCGACTGTTAAAATTATTGAAAATCATGCAACGATGTTGCCGTTTTTCCCATGAACATCTCTTTTCGACTTTGACTTTGACTTTTGGACCATTCTCTACTCTTGGCCCTTTATTTTATTATTATTATTATTTTTTTTTTTTTATTCTCTTGCTGTTGTTGTTGTTGTTGTTCAGGTCAACGTTGTTGCTGCTGTTGCTTCTACGGCTGCTGCTGCTGCTGTTGTTTGCTGTCGGCATAATCAGCATAACAAAAGAAATTAAGCAATAATATATTAATGAAAATACAAATATGCTCTTGAAGCGCTTCTCACTCTCTGTCTCTATCTCTATCTCTCTCTTTGTGTCTTGCTCATCTTTTGTTGCCATAGCTTGTGGCCCGTGTAAGCCCCGTGTGCTCGCACCAGCTGTAGTAAGATCGCCGCGTCATTGACTAATTTGTTGTGTTCTTAACTCAAAGCTAGGCGCCAGGGCGTCGCTAGCTCAGCAACATTTGTGGCAATGCGGCATTGGCAGCAACATCGAACATCACTATCGACATTGCCATTCCCATTGCCATTGCCATCGACATCAACATCGACATCAACATCAGCATCAACATCAGCATCAACATCGACATTGCCAGCGGTAGCCCTGACAGCTCTTTGGCTGCTAACAGCAGGCGCTGTCAGCAGACGCCCCGCTGATTTCTATCATAGATTTTGTCCATCTCGCCTACACGTTGAGAAATTGTAGCGAAACAACAACAAAAAGCAGATAAGAAAAGTAAAGACAAAGAAATAGAAATAGAAAAAGGAAAAAAAGTAAAAAGAGTTTATTGAAAAAGATTTCATGTAGATTGCTTTGAAATGTGTTTGACTTTTATTTGAGAAAGTGTAACGCTTAGTTAGCTAAGAGATAATAGATAAGAGACAAGATATTCAAGATTACAGATTACAGATAAGAGATTATAGTTATAGCTTAATCGTTAGTCATGGCTATAAAATAAGAATCTTAATTTCAATTATAAATTTCGAAAAACTCAATTTAAGTTGCAGTCAGCTGCAGTTTGTTCAAATTTTATTTAATGTATTTAAAATAGATTTGACTGATCTATAAACTATAGGATATACGAGACAGAAGTGATCTATAAAGTAACGGATATAGTTTCATAGAAAGTTATAGCTTCAATATCAATCATATATAGATTATAAACTGAACTGTTAGAAACATATAAATTCAATTGATCTTTGAAGTTTCAAATGATCCTCAAAGCGTCAATTGATCTATAAACTTAACTGACAGAAGCATAAACTGAGCTGACAGCTGTATATAGATTCAACTGATCTCAGAATTAAACAGAACGGAAGGGTTCATAGATTCTAAGATTTATGATCATAAATTTGAACTGATCTTTAAAGATTCAACTGATCTTTCAGTTGAACTGGCAAAAAATTATATAGTAAAATCAACTGATCAATGTATTAAATTGAAAGTGAGATATAGATGAAACTGATGTATATCGTTAATATATGTACGAGTATATAGAATCAAGTGATCTATAAACTGATCAATTACTCTTCCCATTCACATACCATAAAATTTCAATTTTCTTTTCTTTTTTTTTTATTAATTGTCGCATGCAAATTAAATTGAATTAACATTTACAATATAAACAGAAAATTATAGATATATATGTATATATATATATAGGTATGTATATATATCTATGTAGATCGCTTAGATAACGCTAAGATCGCTTGCTGTTTTACATTGAACATATTGTAGTGTGGCGATATTGTACACTTATAGCATAATTTGACTTAACGAATATTACGACGCGCTATTGTGCGAGGCGTCGGCTTCATGCATTTTCACCTTTAACAATAGGTCTGGGGGACCGACGCAATTAACTTGCGTCATTTGGAAAATTAGTTGGCATGATGCTGCTGAAAAGTCAAAATGCCGCAGCGCCAGTCGCCGTCGCAGTCGCAACACACACACATACATTTACAGCTGAAGGGTCACAAAAACGGAACAAGGACAGAGAGAAATACTACTGCATAGTAGTAGCTAAAACCAGAGAAGAATAAGGCAAGAGAAAGAGAGATAGGGGTAGGGGGGAAGTGAGAGCGCATTAAGAGGTCGCCGTTGGGCGCTTCAAAAGGGCCGACGACTGCGAACATTTTCAATTGGTTTCCCTAGCTCTCGTTGCCTTTTTATTTTTTCAATTACACACAAAAAAAAAAAAATTTTTTTTTTTATATACAGAAAAGCGAAAGACTGTGCGTGCCGCGAACTGACGAACTGACGAGGCTGACTTGCAATTTTCTTATTTCGTTGTTTAGCGCAGCCAAAAAAAAAATAAAAAATACAACAGAAAAAAAAGCAACGCAGTAAAAAAAAGTCACAAGAATCGAAAAATTGAAAAAATGAATTGTTGTTGTTGCTGCTGCTGTTACTGCTGCTGCATATGTTGCGTATACGCAATAAATTGAAATATATTTATATTAAATACAGCGCTAAAACTAGTTGAAATGTAATTATAATAACAACAACAACAACAACAACAATAAGAATAACAAATGAATTTCATATAAAATAAATAATTGAATTTTATTTTATTATTATTATTATTTTTTTTTTTTTTGTGTTGCACTTCAAAATGTTATTAATAATTTATGACTTGAAATGTTTACATATTATTTTAATTATAGTTGCACGTGTTAACCGTTAACTATTTTCAACGCCCAATATAATGAAATTTATGCAAAGAAAAAAAAATATAAATAAATAAATAAAAAAATAATAATAATATATGAAAAATTGCAATAAAATATTAAATAGAATAAATTAAAATAAAAATTGAAATGAATTTAAATTTCATATAAAATAAAATATTAAAATTCAAATGAAAAGTTTGGCAAGCCGTTAAAAATTGAGGAGCAAAAAAAGCAAAATTAATTTCATATACTTGCAGGAAGTAAAAGAAAATTCAAGTGTATAAAACAAAAAATTAATTATAAATATTTAAATAAAAAATGTAGAAAACAAAATGCATAAAAATTATTGAAAATTTGTTTATATAATGCTAATAATATTTTTAATAATAATAATATAATTTATTATAATGTAAAAAATATTATAATGCAAGACACTGACAAAAGGGCATTGAAAAATGTTATGTACAAAAAAAAATTTTAATTGAAAATAGAAAATTAAAATTGCATTGATTTTGTGATTTATTTGTGGATTTTTTTTTATGCATATATTTGTATGTATATGTATGTAAATTGTGATTGCCAGTGCAAATCGAGTATATATGTATATGTAGACTAGTTTATTTTTTTTTGCGATAAATGGCTAAATGGCCGCGACTTTTCTAGCTAAATGCATATTAGTTACACTGAACAATTACTGTAACAACAAATAATAGTTAGAGCAACAACAACATCAGAGAATTGACAACAATCAACAGCAGACAGCAGCAGACAGTGAACAGTCAAAAGACAGACAGCAGTCAAGAGACAAGAGACAGCAGACTGCAGATAGCCAGACAGACAGACAGATAGATAGACAACAGTTAAGAGCTAGAGAAACCGTAACAATTGCAGGGTAAATGGGCTCAGGGAATTTCTAATTAGAGTGTGAGTTCACTACGCGAACGTTTCATACCTTACACTTTGAACGTGAGTGAGCAAGAGAGATAGTGTGTGAGAGAGAGAGAGAGAGAGAGAGAGAGAGCCTCTAGGGAGCTAAGTTGATTAGTTGAAGTGGACGCAAGTTAAGTTAGTTGCATTAGCTGACCCCTTGGCACTTGTTAATGCCACTTAGTGCGTTGCACCTTAGTCTCTATCATACCTCTCCCTCTCACATTGTCTCACATTGTCTCAATGTCTCTATCTCACTTAACTTTAACTATGTCTATTATTTAACACTTGACACTTGTCTCACAACGTTGTCAGTCAGTCAGTCAGATAGTCATTCTCTCTCTCTCTCTGTCTATCTCCCTCTCTTTCTACCCCTCTCTATCTTTACGTCTGTTCGTCTGCCTAGCACTTTAACTAGTGACAACCGATGACAGATGGTGCAACGCCAACGACCACGCCTTATTAACACTATTTCTACACCACACCATCCCTCCAACCGCCCTCCACGCCCACTTCTTACATTTACACACTTATTATGTCATCATTATTCTACAAAGTTGCAATTGAATTGCAACAATTTAAGTTAATTTTCCATCTTGTTGTACTTTGATATCAGAATTAAATTGTTGCTTATTTCAACAATTTATTGATTTCAAAATTACTAGAAAAAAAAAGTAAGAAAGCTAAAGACAAGTTAGGATGCCCAGCGAGCTATAACTTTAACTTGTCATAACTTTCATGTCTATTATGGAAAATGTTTCAAAATTGTACAGATCCTTTACATTTAGCTCAAATTATTTGTCTATCAAAATGCAAACATCTAACTTTTATCTAGAGCTTTTTATGCGCTTTTTTGTGAGGTTATGTACATTTTCTGTAAGCGTTTTTAGGCATGGCTAAAATCCAAACGCTATATGAGCTGCCTGTCGTTAATACAAACATTTGGCAACAAATTTGAAGACGCTAGCACTTATAGCTCCTGAGATCCAGATGATTATACGTATATAATCCGTTAATACTGCCGTTAATACTAAGCAAGAATATATTTATTTTATAGAGTCTTTATCACGTCTGCTGTTGCCTGTTATATAAATTGGTTTGTTTGTGTCAAAGTCATCCTATGGGGGCACCCTGTGTATAATTACTTAAGAATTATTATGGAATTTCTATATTATTTGTTATGACGAAAATTTCCAAAGGATGTTTCATTTTTTTTGCACATTAAAAACGTGCTGGAATCGTTAAGACTTTGATTGTAGCTCAAGCAATAAGTAAAAACTGTCGATTGGTAGTGTTGCTGCTGCTTCTTCTTCGTCTACTACTACTAAGACTTCATTGGCATTTCATCTGTGCCTCGTGACGATTGCACAAGTCAAATGTAATAACAACAACAGCAACAACAACAACAACAACAACTGCAATAAGAAAAGCAACTTCAACAACTTGTTATAAATTTTGTTGACGCGAAGTCAAAACGTTTGTCAGCGTTGATTTGAATGCAAGTTCATGAGTTAATCAATTTTAATGCATGGCAGCAACAACAACAGTAACAACAACAGTAACAACAACAACAACAACAACAACAGCAACTGTAATAACAATAACAACTTGTTGGCCAACTCTCAACTGGACACCTCAATACATCGCTTACATTTTTTTTTTTTTTTTGTAGTAGTTGTAGTTTTTGAAGCTAAGGCCTCCGGATCTGGTCTGAGTATCCGTCTCGCGCAATCAATCGATTGCCAGAGCCAAACACGAAACAGCTTTTCGAATTGTTTGATCGTGCTGTAAATTTTGTTTTCGACTTGGTGACGGCAATGGGGCGATAGCGATGGCGATGGCGACGATGGCGACGGCCTTATAAGGTAACACAAGGTATAAGCAAGACAGACGGACAAACAAGTAGACTGAGCGACAGATAGACGGACAGATTGCGAGTCAAACAGACTATGAGGCAGAGAGACAGATAGACAAGCAGACAGATTGAGGGACAGACAGACTGCACAGCTGAAGACCTTGCGGTTCACTTAGTTTGTGTAAAGTTAGTTATTTGTATGTATGTAACTTTTATTATTATTTTTTTTCTACATTTTTGATTCGCTTTTGTTTAAAATTTGTATTTTGATTTTTTGTATTTTATTTAAAATAAAAATTTTTTTTATATACGTTTTTATTTATTTTTATTATTATTTATTTATGATTACAAAAATTTTTTATACATTTAATTTTCTATTTTATTTTTTTAAATTTCTTACATTTTTTTTCTTTTTTTTTTGGAAATTTTTATAAATTTTTGTAAAGATTTAATTGTACCTAAAAAACAAATAAGAAAGTTTTATGCATTCCACAGTGCGATCAGTAGATCAATTGTTTCTGCATGGAATGCAAACAAATTGAAAGTTAACTAAATTTTTTATAGCCAAATAAACTTAACAGCAAAGTTCAGATGATGATAGCCAAAGGAATAACTGATTTTATGATCTCAGCAATTGATGCTGATTAAGCGTTGCTGCTCGTTGCAGTCTCGTGCTGCCAAATGATCATCAATGCTTAATTTTGCCCTTTAAATATCATTTTCCATACCATTGTAGTATTTAATATTTTTGTTTAGTATTTTGGGCAGAAAACATAAAAGAAATAAAATACAAAAAAAAAAAAAAAAAAATACCGAGCGAGTGAATAAATTGCAAGAGTAAGGAGAAGTAAGGAGCAGTGAGAAGTGAGGAGTGCAAGGAGCAAGATGGCAAGCTATGGCAGATTGGATTACGTTTAAAGTTTCCTGCACAGAATGAAATGATTTATGGTCTGAATTACAGATAATTGTGATAATCATACCGAAAAGGCGCAGTCGCAGTTTGCAGTTTTGCCGTTTTGCTGTTTTGCAGTTTTGCAGTCGCAACATTTTTTCTTTATTTTTTTATTTTTTTTGGTCTGAAATCGATATAAAAATCGAGAGCCATGCCATATTCGTGTAAAAGATGCCCAATGACTGCCGGCTCCAACTTTAGTTTCAGCTCTCTGTCTGAATCTTTAGATGCGTGTCAAAAATGCTTGATTATTGATACCCTGGAAAAGAGATGAATGCCTTGGGGGCAGAATATCGCTAACTAATCGCAAAATATTATTATACGCTTTTTCTTTTCACACAGTGTCACAAATCACACTGACGACAAAACGACAGACGACAGAGAATTTTGGAAATTTTGACAAAAGAAAATAACACAAAAAAAAAATTATAAAAAAAAATAAAAACACATTTGTGTGTTTGTGTGTGTTTTTATTTTTTTTGCATAAATTATGCAGCGAGAGACAAAGTCGAAGAAAGAGAGAGAGATAGCATAAGGCTGTGTGTATGCCTTGTCTTGAATTTTTGGGTAACGTTAAGCGGCTCAAGCGACTAACAAGAAGCGTAGACAATGCACAAAGTGCTTATATTTATATGCATAGCATTGTACTCAATGTGAACTAAAATTGCACTGCAAATGTTTGTCTCTGTGTATGCGTGTGTGTGTGTGTGTGTGTGCGTGTGTGTGTGTGTGTGGGCTATGCAACTGGCGTTGTAAAGCGTTTGGGTTTATTTGTTTAGACGGCTTAGACGCATAAATGCTACAGCAGCAGCAGCAGCAGCAGCAGCAGCAACGGCAGCAGCAGCAACAGCATTTGAAGCAGTTGGTCGCTCTGACAGTTTGGCAATGCCAGGCAATAATGACTGTACGTGTACAGTGAAATTCAAATGTGAAATTCTTATGGATTTATTTTAGTGTTTCGCTTGTACATTTCATGTCTTTTTATGTGGCCATATTTCTGGCAAGTGTTGAAGTCTCTCTCCCTCTCTCTTTCTCTCTCTCTCTCTCTCTCTCTGTCTCTCTCATTCACTCTTACACTTACTTTGAGAAGAGAAGAACGTGTAGAGTGAATGGTCATAAAAGGAGGAGGCATGCAACATGTCAGTGTAAACAAAAGACTAGTGACACAGGGCCGACAGAGGATGACTGTGCGGTGGCTGGGGAAGAAGCTGAGGTAGTTGTAACTGACAGGAAGCGACCGTAAAAGTGTTTCCCAGTTTTAATGTTAGTTTTCTTTTTTATTTATTTGCATGCAAATAATTTACGAAAAAGCGTTCAAATATTTTTTTTTTATTTTTTTTTTTCATCACTTTTTTGTTCGTTTATTAACTGTTAACCGTTATGTTGTAGCTGTTGTTGTTGTTGTTGTTGTTGTTGTAAATGTCAACTGTATCATATATAACCATAGATATATTGTCTATACGCTTTGATTTATACATGTATCTTATGGATGATATATGGGGGAAGGGGACGGGCATGCGTTGCTATTGATTTATGTTCAAGCAAAATGTGTAGAAAGATTTCTAACAAAATTTGTATTTTTATTATTTTTTGTTTATTATGTGCAAGTTGACAAGCTCAAGGATAGTGTATGCAAAAGTAACTTTCAAAAAAAATATGTAAGCTAGAAACTCAAATGAAGAGTTTATACAAATTTTTTATTGTAGTTACTAAAACTTTAATTTTTTATCGATCGTTCTAATGGCAGCTATATGATATAGACATCTGATATAAAATAAATTTGGCACACATGTGTAAGACCTTACAAAACCTATATTCTGTCAGTTTCAGTCGAATACCTAAAGAAACAACTAAATATTTCATATAAAAACTAAATTTTCGACCGATCCTTTCTATGGCAGCTATATGATATAATCATCTGATATACACCAAATTTGCTAGACATATGTAAGTCCAAACTAATCCTAAATTCTGTCAGTTACAGTCGAATACCTAAAGGAAAAACAAAGAATTTCATATAAAAACTAAATTTTCGACCGATCCTTTCTATGGCAGCTATATGATATAGTTTTCCGATTTAGTTTAAATTTAACAGAGATATTTAAAACGCTATTTAACTCAACTCTTGTAAGTTTCAGTCGAATAGCTTAGCTTTGTCATAGAAAAACTCAATTTTCGATTGATTCTTTCTATGGCAGCTATATGATATAGTTTCGTGATTTAGATGAAATTGTACTGATATATGTTAGTCATTGCAAAACTTGAATTCTGTAAGTTTCAGTCGAAAAGCTAAACAAATAATAAAGTTTTTCATATAATGAACCGATTTTCGATCGATTCTTCCTATGTCAGCTATATGATATAGTTGTTCGATTCGGCTCGTAGAAACTTATACACAACTAAGGATAATGAGCAGTTTCTATGACAAGTTTCATTTAGTTAGCTTTGAATTTGAGCGACAATCGGCTTACATATTGCTGTTGATCATGAATATATATGCTATATATAGGCACTACCACAGTCTGTCTTCTGTCTGTTGGCATAACATAAGCTAATGTTTATATATTTGCCTGCTTATCAGCTGTATTGCAGTAGACTTGCAAGTGTATTAAATTGTCGTCGTGAAATTATTAGAATTTTTGCTGCTGTTGCAAGGTGTTGAAATAGAATTATGTAAGAGAGAAAGAGGGAGAGAGAGACAGAGAGATAACGTCATTCTACAATTGATCAATCAATGCCTCATCAATGTAGTAAACTTTGCTTTGCTAGCGACATGAGACAACAGCAACGAGAAGAAGAACGGCAGCAACAGCAGACACAGCAGCAACATCAATGACAACGACGACGGTGGCGGCTGCGGCGGCACTTGTAAATATTGTGTTAAAGTTGAAATGAAGTCGTTAAAATCATTTAATGATGCCTTCTCGTTAGTCACTCGCGTTGACAACTGAAGAAAATGTTCAATGTTGACGCCGACGCTGTTTTTGACTGCGGCTTGTGGTTTGCCACAGTCATAGCCACTGCGGCTGTTGCAGTTGCAACGCTGCATTGCACTTTAGCGAGGCATGCAAATGGCAGCAAAGCACAGCTAAAACGCGAAAGTGCGAGAGAGAGAGAGAGACAACAAGATAGTGAACAGCATGTGGCATGAAAATTTAGTTCAGTGGCGAAACGATGCATCGCATCATAGCGCGCATCAGAGTGCAACGCGTCGGCACTTGTCAAAAAGAATTGAAAGGATATTTGATGGCATGCTAAATTGACAAATGCATGCAAAAGACACTTGGTAGCTGCCGCATTTTGCTGCATTTGCCTCATTATTCATAGCTAGTAAAAATTGCATGCTGCATGCTTGCTGCCAGCCGTCTGATGTTTGTTCTTGCTTTATGCTGCTGTTGTTGCTGCTGTTGCTGCTGCTGTTGTTGTTGTTGCTGTTGTTGCTGTGTTATTTTAATTGCAGTTAAAGTTGCAAGTTGTACGTTTTTGTGGCATGCAACTGCTGACGCGCGTTCGTTACATTTCTTAATCAAATTCCATTATTTTTCTTCTCTGCTGCTGCAAATTGTTGCAATCTTATGTGTGTGTAAAACTTTCTATTTTTTTCTATTGCAACAACAGCAACATGCTGCAACCAGGTGCATGCCACAAAAAAAAAAAAAAAGTTAAAATCAAAATGTCTCTCAGCGCAGTCATAAGGTCAAGCGAGCCGCATTATCAACGCCAACAACAATGGCAACAGCAACAGCTACAGCAACAACAGCAACAGCAACTTGCATTGCAGCAACAATAACTTTACAGACTGTTGCAAGCAAACATTTTAAGCACACGGCTACGCATACATACACACACACACACACACACACACACATAGAGAGAGAAACACACACATTCTAACATACACAAACATTGTAGCTGTTGTTAAGCCTGCAGCAACATTGCTGCAACATGAGTCGCCTTGACATTGGTGTTGTTGCTGTTGCTGTTGCAGTTGTTGTTGCTGTTGTTATACTTGTTGCCGCTGCGCTTGCTGCTTAAGATGTATCTGCTGTGATTACCACCAGGCGAGCGTGTACTTAAGCATTTAATATGCTTTTTATACCCTGCACATATAATGCTTACAGCGGGTATTATGACTCTATGACAACAGGAAATGCATGTAACTGGCAGAAATGGGCACATAAAGTATATACAAATAGATAAACATTGCAAAGTATCCATATGCAAGTCAATGAGATCACTTCCAGTGGTTATCCTGTGCGTATAATCGCTTGGATCTCAGCAATTAACAGTACTAGTAACTTCAAATTTGCTGCCTAGTATTTGTATTAATGAAAGCTAGCTCATGTTGCTTTTGGATTCTAGCCACGCCCCTTGGCGCCTCTGGAAATCGAAAATAAATCTATAAAGCAATGCATAGTAAGCTCATTTTTACAGTTAGCTTTTATCATTGTGGCACGTTATGACTGCTTGCAGCACATAACTGCTGGGTATCATATAGTCGAGCATTCAATTTTAGTGTTTTTTGTCTGCTCTTTTTTTTGCTTTGGTTTTTAGGCCATGTTGTCCTTGTGCCAAGAGCTCAGCTCATAAGACAACAGCGGACCAGCAAGCAGTGCACAGAAAACAGAGATGACGTAGATGAAGAAGAAGAGAAGAGGCAAAAAAAAAGACAGCAGACAACGGACAGGAGATAAAATACAGATGAATCGAGGAGTCAAGACTTTCAGAGTCATACAACGCCCGAAATTAGGTTTATAACTTTTTTGCACAAGGCAGCGGGCGCGCGCCCGCGCTCTCTCGCGCATTGAGCGTTGCGCGTTGAAATGGCGTTGATGATGTTCATGTTTCATGTTTGTGGCCTGATGAAGCGCAACGATTATCCCCAGCAACATTCAAGCAACAACAGCACAGCTAAAAAAAAAAAAAAGAAAAAAAAAAAATATGCCGAGAGAGTCAAGCAAATTGATTGATTTGCCACGGCACGAAGCTGGACGCAAAGCTGCAAGGCAACAGCATACCAGCAAGCAGCAAGCAGCAATAGCTACGACAACAGCAACAGTGTTAAAACTTGTTTCAGTTTCAATTTCATTTTGAAGTCACTTTGGTAACGACAACAACAATAACAACAACAACAACAGCGGCAACAGCAGTAACAGCAACAGCAACAGCAGAAAAATTGCTAGAGTGCGTCTCTTATGATGTTGATGTTGTTGTTGATGATGATGAGTGGGGGGCAAAGTGGGCGTTTTGTTGGTCCGCAACAGCAACATTGGCGTGCCAAAATCTATTGAGGCATGCATATTTTAATGCTAACTATTTTCAAAAGCGACAGCGACAAAAAAAAAAAAACAACAAAAAAATATGCGCCAAATGCAATTGAAACGCAACCAAAAATTTATTTATTTTTTTTTTTTATATATATGCAACGCCCACAATTGGCCAGAAGCCAAGACAAGTTTTTGCTATTGCTGTTGCTGTTGCCTGTTGTCATTGCTTTTGCTGCAGTTTTTTCCAACGAATGCCACATAACAATTTCTCAATTGAAATGTGTACGCAAAAAAAAAAAAACTCAAAAGAGAAAAAAAAAATTGCTGCCAGTTTGTGTTGTTGCTGCTCGTTTGACAAATAAGTTGCATGCAAATAGCAAGAGACATCCACAACAGCAACAGTAACAGCAACAAATAGCAAATAGCAACAGCAATTGCTACTGTAGCAGCAATTGCAATTGCACATTGAATAATGCAATGAATTAAAACTCCAGCATACAATTTTCTCAATGGGGTTTGTTTTTTTTTTTTTTTTTTTTTTTTGTGCTTGATGCCATTGATGAAAATCGCTGCATCACCTTTGACCAGGAAAGTTGTTTGTCAAGACACTGTCTGCAACTGACAGCAACCATTGCTGTTGCTTCTGTGTTTGTGTGTGTTGACATGACAAATTTGCCTGGCAATCAACAGCAACAACTAAAAAAAAAAAAAAAATACAACTAAGAATGCTGCAGTCTGCTAAACTGTAAGGTACCCGGTAAACTAGGATACCCAGCGAATTTATGCAAAATTGATTATAACTTCCTTGTTTATCATGCGATCATCATCAAATTTTCACAGTTATACATTACTATACATTACTTAACATTATATGTATGTCGAAATTCAGATAACTAGCTTTAAGGTTGCGCTTATTATGCCTTTTTTTTATTAGTTATGTTCGATTCCTGTAGGCGCTGTTGGGTGTGGCGAAAATCCAAAATATACACAATCTGACTGCAGCTCATGACAGCACTTCACGAAAAATTTAAAGACGCTAGCTCTTATAGTTCCTGAGATCCAGATGTTTAAACGATCGGACGGACATTTTCCAAAATACTTTTGGATTTAATGGGCTCTATGAGTGTCACAAACTCAGCATACCCGCTGTACACTATGCATAATGGGTATAAATAGTAAGACTTTCGAAGTACTAGTACTAGCAGCATAGAAAGAAGAAGCAACAGAGCTGCCACTTGTGCTATAAACACGATTAGTCAGTTGAGCTCTACTGCCTATATAGCTATGTAAATGCATATGTCTGTCTGCCAGTCTGTCTGTCTATCTGTCTCTGTATCTGCTGTCTGTATGAATTGGCCTTAAGCTCAGTTAATAAAAATCGAAAACGTTTATAAAAATTCGTCGCGATCACATTGTTCCCACATTCGTCAGTTCAACTACAGAGCCGTGAAATGTCTTCAAAAATAAAAAAAAAAAACCTGAGAAAATAGCCTTCAGGCAGGAAGATGCAAAGAGACAAAGATACAAAGAGTGAGACAGAGAGAGAGAGAGAGAGAGAGAGAGAAATAGAGAGTGAGTGGCAACAGCAGCAAACCGCATTCAACAGCATCTCGCGGTACTTGTTATACGTAGCATGTATATCATCGACTTGTGGCAGAAAGAAACCAAAAACCAAAAAACACTAAAAAAAAAGACGAAAAACCTAAAACGTTGCCTTTGCTTGAAAATTGTGGGTAATTTTCGGGGCCCAGGCACCAAAAGGTTTGGCTCATTTCTCTTCATATAGTATTTGTTGGTGCGCCAGCACACAGAGGTCGCATCTCTCGGATCCTCAAGTCTCTTGCATCTCGTTGCAACGTTTCTGCTGCAACTGTCTATGATCGTCAAACGTCTCTGTGGTCTCCTACGGTCTCTATGATCTTCTATGGTCTGGTCTCTCTAGTCTGCAGTCTCTAGTCTTCGGGGGCTCTGCTTACATTAGCGTTAGCGTGTGTGCAGGTTGTAATTTTCTACTTTGCGCCTAAAAACGTCTGATAATAGAAAGCAGCCAAAGACTAGCCATACATATTTTGGGCTGTTATTCCAAGTTGTTGTTGTTGTTATTGTTGTTGTTGTTGTTGTAGCATAGTTTGTTGCCAGCATCTACAGTCTAAACTGATCTGACTCGACAATCATTATTTGGCAAGGAGAGCTAAACTCTCAACTCTCAGCTATCGTTGTATAGTTTTGTATAGTTTACTGTTGCCTAATAATTATGGCGGAACTTGTTAACTGCTCAAAAAACCTAACAAAAATTGTTAACTTAAATGAAATGATATACACGATTTTGTTGTTAATACAAACTACAACAATAATAACAACAACAGCCAATAGAAATATATATATAACGGCAACTTATCAATTTATCTGTACATATATAGCCGATAAAATCATTGATCATTGATCTTAACATTTTCCAACTGTAAAGCGTGAACTCTTGCGACAATAGAAAAAGCTACAAACTTAACTTAAGATTTTAAGTGTTTATTATCTAAAAATTCCTGAAATTATTTTAAAATTTGATAGGGCGGAAATTGTGATAATAACTCTAAACGTTTTAGGTGCATTTTTGGCAGCTATATATGAAAAATGTAAAATAAAAGCGATTAATTAAAAAATATTGGCGATAAAAAAATTTCAATTTTCTTTTTTAAATTATAAGAAAATTGTAAAAAATTGTTCGCTTAAATTTTTTACGAATTTCTGCAAACTCTAAAATTAATTGCTATATAATTGAACCTGCTAATGGAATCTATTTGTTTTAGTAGAAAGCTAAAATAAATATTACCTGCAAAGTGTAAAATTAATAAAAATTTGATTTCTTTTTTCTTATTATACAATATTTATTTTTATTATTATTTAATTTTTTTTTTTGTACAATTTTTCTCGTGCTGCGGGCTTTCGTGTGCGAAATTCAATCAGAAACTATCATTGATAGCGCCTGTCTTTTTTTTTCACTGTTTCTTTTCCGTTTTTTTTTTTTGTTTTTATGATTCCCCATAAAAATATAAATTCATTTATCTTATTGTTAGTGTTGTTGCTGTTGTTGTTGTTGATGTTGCTGCTGTTGGCCAAGCTAATCGATGTTGTCTATCGCGCTTTACTGTTTGCTGTTTGGTGTTTTTGCGTTTTGTTAATTAGCCATTTAATGCTCAATAAAAACAACAATAGCAACACTCTATAGACAACAACAGCAACAACAACAACAAGAACAACTATAGGCATGACGATACGTATCGTCATATACGATATATACGCGCGATATATAGTCACAGTCTACCAACAGTCAAACAATCCCGAGTCAACAGTCAGTCCCAGTACCTCCCCTCCCCTTAGTCACAATATGGCCAACACATTTTTGATTTATTGAGTCATTAAATAATAATCATAATTTTCTTGTTTAGCAGCTTTTTAAAATCGTCAGTCAACGTTTTCTGCTTTTTTTTTTTAATATTATTATTATTATTTATTTTTGTTTCTGCTTATGTTTTGTTTTATTTATTTAGTATATTTTTTTTTATTTTCTTTAGTTTTATTGTTATTTTTATGTTGTAAGTTTTCATTTATTTATAGCAGTTTTTATTTAGCTTTGGGTCAAAAGCAAAAGTTGATTTTGCCAAACAAATATAATTTTATTTATCTTCAATTTTTTCGTAACGTTCCTCTTCTCAGAATTTAGGATAAATTACAGGAAAATTTATACAGTCGCCCCGGTAAGAAAGATCCCGTGGCTTCTTTACGATCCAGGACTGCAATCTGCAATAATTACATTTATAATTAAATTCCTAAAAGTTTTATAAATCTTCTTAATTATCAGACTACAAATATATGTAGCTACCCTCGCATAACGTTCGATTAGCAATTAATTTATCAAAAAATTCGTTGATTTCTATAACTTGCAAGTTAAATCGTTTAAATTTGTCTTGCATTATAAATATGTTTGAGCATCGATTTTACATACTAAAAGTTTTCAAAAAAATTTAATATAAATTTTATAATAGTTTGCCGCTATACAGATAGAGAGAGAGAGAGATACCCTGTACGACCTTCAAAAGTTAATGCCATGATTTTTGTTAAGATTTGCTCAGCATAAATAAAAACTTATAAATATTAATAAGTTCTTAAAAATTAAAATGCAAAAACTCAAAAAAAAAAAACAGATTTTAACTAAATTGAAGATTAAAAAAAAAAAAAAAACTAAATATGAAAAGAGAAAAAAAAAGAAAAGAAAACGAGCTGAAGATTCAGCGACACATTAATCAAAGTCGACACGCTAAAAAAAAAAAGAACTGGAACTGGTAGCTAAAGATGGACACCTCATTCTAGCATGCACTGTATGTATACAGATATATTTATATATAGCTAAATGTACAGAGTAGAGAAAAAAAAAACATTTGGCACAATAAAGAAATCAATAAGTCAAATTGACGGCAATGTCGAGCCTCGTTTCGCCATTTGGCAATTTGCACATGTGTTTATGTTGTGTGTGTGTGTGTGTGTGTGTGTATGATGTGTGTGTGTTGTTGGTATGTTTCAATATTTATTATTAAACGAATTGGTGCAACCTTAACTGCCAGGCAATTGGCTACCGGTGTTCTTGTCCACTTCACTTCACTCGACCACAAAATGAATATGCAAAAGAGGACAGCGACAGCGACAGAGACAGACAGACAGAAAGAGAGAGAGAGAGAGAGAGAGACAGTGGCTATGCCAGTGGCAGTATCAGTGGCAGTAGCAGAGTCAATGCCAATGCCAGAGTCACAGTCACAGTCGCAGTCGCAGTCGCAGTTACAGTCGCCAGACAAAAGCTTAAAAAAAAAAATCGGCAGCATTTTGGAGCACAAAATGCTGTGAGCAGAAAATCTCACAGCGGGGCGCGACTTCCACACAATGTCCAACAGTCCAATTGTCCCACTGTCCGTATGTCCAACAGTTCCACTGTCTGTCTGCGTGTCTGTCTGTCTGTTCACATTCGCAAAGCTCGAGTCGAAGTTTACATCCATAAGGCTAATTCAAATGAGCTGCAAAAGTGAAGAACACAGTTGGCGCAGACAAAACAGACAGAGATGGAGAGAGAAAATGAGTGAAAAAGAGAGAGAGATTGTTGTCTGCTGTGGCTGCTGTTGCTGCTGTTTCTGCTGTTGCTGCTGTTGCTGTTGCAGCAAGCTAACTTGCAATTTATTAGCCAAGTTAAGTCTCTCTGTCTTTCTGGTACAGGGAATTCTCAGTGTTTCGGTAAGTTCGGCTACACATACATACATGTATATAGTCAGCATTGGGGTCCAAGAAATTGATTTGCATATCCAATTATAAACACATTCGCATCACTTTTTTTTTTATATTTTTTTCTGAACGTAACGTTCGTTTATTTCATGTCTTCGAATTTCTTTCCTCTTGTTGCTGTTGCTACTGAACTGATGTTGCTGCTGTGACTGCTGCTGTTGCTGTTATTGCGGTAGCTGCTGTTGCTGTTATTGCTGCATCTTTTGTTTGACACAAATTGTCGCACTTTAGCACAATAACAATAACAACAACAACAATAACGACAAACCAGCAAATGGAGTGAAAGAGATAGTTATATATATATATATATATATATATATACGATAAAGTAAACATCATTGACACGACATGTGAATTTATTTTGTTCTGATTAAATATTTTTCATTGTTTATATTATTTACAATATTTACTAGCTCAAATACCTAACATTTACTGATATATATCAAAAATTATATTATATATATTTTTATTGTTTGTTTATTTATATTTGCTGGTAAATAGGAGCGAATTTATTGCTGTTTATATAGCAATATAAATAGTTCAGATATGTATATATATGTTTATATATACTGCTAGCGATAACAATAGATGAACTAGAGTCACGCGATAATAAGTACTATGGCATACTCTAACTTCAACATGATTATGCATTAGGCAATGCATAAGCACAAATATTTATAAAGATTTATTTGCAGCTAAATTGTGAAGATTTATTACGAATTTTGACTTTTATTGCTAAAAAATTTTTTTTGCATTAGGCAATGCATTGAGCAATGCATTAGACAATGTATCAGATAATGCATTGGACAATGGATTAGGTATTAAATTAGACGCAGTATTAGGAAATTTATTAGGCAATGCATTAGACATTTTATTAGCAAATGCATTAGACACTATATTAAATAATGCATTGGGAAATGTAATAGGTATTAAATTAGAAAAGGTATTATAATGCATTAGACAATATATTAGATAATGCGCATTGGTAATGCACTACACAATGTATTAGACAATGCGTTAATTAATGTATCAGCAATAATATAAAAACTTACCATGCAGCCAAACTGAGAAAATTATGCATATAAAAATTAATTTATTGAGTTTATAAAATAAATTTTAATTTTTTTTTTTTTCTCAATTTTCTCTTTTAAACTTCAACTTGAATTATACAAATTTATCATATATATATATTTATAAATCTAATAAATACCATTGAAAACATCTAATAAATACTTCAGATTTTTTAAGCAAAACTAAAAAGTGAAATTTGTAAACTATAAACATTGAAATATAATTATAGGAATTACATAAATAAATATTAAATAATTATAGCATTAGAATAGACAATAGTACGACTATAAACATAGATAGATAGTAGAACATGGGCAGTTATAGAGAGTTATTTGTTTGGTTATGTTATGGTATGGTAACTCAGTAGTGTAGTGGTATGGCCGGGATTTAAGCATGGCGTGCTCGTTGGGCCTGCCACTTATTAAACACTCGTCACTTTTAATTAAAAGCCAACCAACCGACAGTCTAACTTAGAGCCGGACGCAATGCCAAGCCCGGGGTCCCGGCTGCCGGTTGCCGGTTGTTGGTTCTTCATTGCTGGTTGCTGGTTGCTAGTTGCCGGTGTCGGTTGCGGTTGCAGTACCCGTGCCATTGCTAAAGACAAGCCGTAGTACTGCTGCTGCTGGTGCTGCTGCTGCTGCTCTACCCGCCAAACTTTAGCTTTCCCCTGCGTCAAGTGTTTATGGGAGCCGGCGTTAGCATGGAGGGTAGAGAGTGAAAGAGAGAGAGAGAGAGGGTAGAGCAACTGCAGCTGCATGCCACTACTGCAATTTGCAATTACCACAAACACGCGGTGTCGACTGCCAATTGCAACAACAGCAACAACAACAGCAGCAACAGTAACAGCAGCAACAAGAACAAGCAGAGCTTGAGCCTTGCCGGCAGTTGGTTTCGCAAAAGTTTTGCAATTAGAACACTTTCGCGTGGCTTAATGATAACGGGGCAGCAACAACAACAACAGCAACAACAACAGCAACAACAGCAACTGCAACAATAACAGCAACAACAGCAACTGCAACTAAAACTATGTTTGGGGACGCCAAGATACACAGCGCAATGCAACGTCAATTGCGATTTATATATAGTATAAAGCATATATAGTATATATATATGATCTTGTGGGCGTTACAGGAAACTAGCTTTTAAGTGTGTCTGCGCCTGGCCAGTAAAAAAAAAAAACGAAAAAAAATTTTTAAATTCGAGTGAAAAACATTTTACGATATTCTACCAATTTTTTTTATTTTTTTTTTGTTTTGTATTTTTTTGGCTTGTTGCCAATTCACCGTTTTACTGGAATTACAGATATATACTCGGACTTGGATTTGAGCAGTAAAAGAAGAAGAAGAAAAAAAAAAATGTGGCATGCAGAAAATGTTACGATTACGAGTAACAGTTAGTCTTAGTCTTGTCTATTTCATGTTGGCTTAATTCTTTTTTTCAAATGTTGTTTTAGGCCCCTTAGCGCTTACTTCTCTCTCTCTCTCTCTCTTTCTCTCTTTCTCTCTTGCAGTTTCTTTCAGTGTTTATGTTTTCTGTGGCATAGTTTCAAAATCAAGTGGCACATTGTTTATTCTAGGATTGTTCAGATTTACATTTTGTTTGCACTCAAAAGGACAATGAGACCATTGTCATACTGCTCGCTACTCTCAGCTCTCTGCTCGCTGCTTGCTGAGTATGTTTATGTTTTTGTGAATGTGCCACTTGATCATCAACATGGCAAAAACAATGTATGGCAAAAATATTGCTACAATGAGTTTGTGCCTTTATATTATATATATATATATATATATGCATCCATTAGTCTACAGATTTATATACATATTGTGTCTATGTGTTTATTTAACAGGCGCTGTGCGCTTTGTGCGCTGCTGCTTGGCGCATTAAAGGATTTAGCGCTGCTTTATGCCCAAAAGCGGATGAGTTTTCCTTTTGCTATTTTTTTCTCTTTTAGTTTTGCCTAAGGATTGGATTTATATTGCAGCCACTCATAGTACACACAATATACATACTATCTCTCTCACTCGCACTCTATGTGCGCTTTTACCTGATTGAATATCCAGCAGTGATAATCACACAACGGCACTTTTCATTCAACCGAAAGGATCTCTTCAATTTTCACAGTATGTGTCTATGATTTTTATATGCCTGCATGTATGTTTCTATGTGTGTTTGTGTGTGTTTGTGTGATAGCTCGCTAATTTGTTACAAAATTGCACATTTGGCTAACGCAGCCCAACATGGGGTAGAAGGACGATGCCTTGGCTGATGCCTCGCTTGCCTCTTGCCTGTCAGATATTCATACATACATATATATAATTTCCCTTCTCACAGTCAGAATCACAGTCTCCCAGTCATCCCTGTGGCAGTGTTGAGTGCATCCCATATATATTCCCATTACCATCCATTGCCATTCGTCGTCTCATTCGTTGTTTTTACTATATAAATTCTATGCCATCCATCAAATTGTAACTGCGAGCAGTGGCAGCAGCAGCAGCCATTTGGCAGTTTCCTTTACTTTACTTTGCTTTTATTCACATTTTCATTTCATTTCATTCACATTGCGGCTGCGGCATTTGCCAGCCATGCACTTTGACCCTTGTCTCCTACTGCGCCATTTGAAACATTTAGCGGCATTTAGTAATCTCAGCAAAAGGTTTTCAACAATAATTAGCACAGCAGCAACATTGAGCACCAGCATCAACATCATTGAGTGATGAACGTTGTAATATTCAAAAAAAAAAATGGTGAATTTCATGATTTTTAGTTCCGCTTCCTGCAAGTACAGTCATAACTGTAATTGATGAATGAATGAATAACTGAATGAGTGTTAGGCTAGGTACAGTGTTTACTCGCTATAAGCAATGAGTCCTGACATAAAGAACTTAAAAATTAATCAATTGCATTTGGCAAGGCAAGTGAAGGCGAAGGAGAAGTCGATGGTAAAGCGAAAGCCAAAGCCAAAGCCAAAGCCATAATAAATATCAATAACAACTTGCTTTCAATCAAGCTCATTATGCTAATGAAGACACACAACTGCAAAACGCCTACAACACAAGTACAGACATGCATACACATGCACAAACATGCACATATGCTTGAATGAAACTGTTGTCGATGCTGAAGTTGACTTGACTAACTTGTCGACTTCACTCTAAGTGACTGACTGACTGCTGCTGGCGCTGATTGTTGTTGTTGCTGTTGTTGTAGTTGTTGCTGTTGCTGTTGCTGGCACAAGACACAAGGCAATATCATGTTTTGCCTGACTGACTGACTGACTGATTGACTGATTGACTAACTGACAAAGTGACGGACTGACGAATTGACCAACGAGACATGAGCATCGACAGCTTGGGGCGACGTTTAAATTTGTTCATACTATAAACAAAATGAGCTAAAGATTCTATCTCTCTATCTACCTGTCTCTCTCTCTCGCTCTCTCTCTGTCTCCCTCGCTCTCTCACTCGGTCTTTCCCTCTCATGTCAGTATCTTTATCTGTGTTCGTGTAAATATTTGTTAAAATTAAGCTTTCAACTGCAACATTTCAAAAATGTTAATTTCGCACAGCGTGTGCCCCTCCAAAAAAAAAGCAAAGAGTATGAGAGAGGGAGAGAGAGAGAAAACATAAGCATGAAAAAAAAAATATACATATATTTGATGATTGCCAAAGATCAAGACAACAAATATTGAATATGCCAAGCATAGAGTAGTAAAAACTTGATGATATTATTTACTAAGTAATACGAACGACGCTTTGACTAGATGCTAAAGTTAAAGATCATCTAAGATAAAAATGAAAACTGTCAATCAATTTGTAGGTGTTAATAGTTGTAAGTGAATTATGATATTGAAAGAGTAAATGAGAGATTAAATCTTTTGCATTATATATTCATTCTTTTGATTATAGACATATTGATAATTAACTATATAAATATATAGACTGCAAAACAAAGTTGAAAGCTTAACAAGTATTTGCTATAATTTTAATTTTGATATTATTTTATATTTTATTAATTTTTTTTATAATTTATAGAAATATCTTAGTATAATAATTTCACATTTTACAGCGTATCTAAACGTCGTTCATAGTGTTTGTTGGCTGCTTAACATATGCATGTGCCTCGCTTTTTTTTTTGCAATATTTTCTCAAATTAGCCTCAAGAAATGCTGAGACATGCAAGCTTAAATAAAGAAGCAACTCTACAACAACAATTACAATGGGCAACAACAACAATTATAGCAGCAAAACATCAGTAGCAACAACAACAACAATAACAACTTGAAGCTACACATAATTCAATAAATTTAATTTAATTGCAGCAAATGCATCAAAATGCAAAAGAAAAATAAAAAATAATAAAATTACAAATACAAATGCAGAAACGTGTAAAAAATTATAATATGCAAGAGCCATAGATATACTATATATACATATGGAGTTAACTATATAGTTGCACATGCTCAGTGCATTGTTGGGAAGAAGTAAGAAAGCTGCAAACAAGTGTCGTGTATGCGCGACTGTAGGATACCTGCTACACATGTGCTTTAAAGCTGCAATAGCATTATGGGGAAAATTAAAAGTATCATAACTTGCTTGTTTATCAGGCGATCTGCCTTGAATTTTCACAGATGCTTAACATTAGTACACATTAGAAGTATGCCAAAATGCAGCTTTTTAGCTCTATATATGTGCTTGTAATACGCTGTTTTATAGTTTCAGGTTCGTTGTTTTTAGGCTTAAAGTATCATGGCCAACATCCAAAGAAAGCCTAAGCTGCCTATAACAAATACAAGCATTTTGCAATAAAATTGCAGACGCTAGCTCTAATAGTCACTGAGTTGTAACTCTTTTAACAAAAGGATAACCACATCTCCAAAAGTACATAATACTTATCAATTTGCAATTGATGCTATGCAAGAATATATTAACTTTATAGTTTCTGCCAAGGCTACTATTGACCTAAATATACATTTTGAAGACTGTATTAACTTTTAAGCTGATCCAATAAAAGAGCTTGCAGTGAAAACTTTCTTTCTACTCGCATAGCTGCTTAATGAAGTTTTGTTTATTTGCCCCTTTGCAGCTGCTCAGCACGTGCTTTAAATCAAAGGCTTTCATTAAAAAACGTAACATGAAAGAATTTTCTATATAGTTTATATAGAGAGTTGTATGCTTATCGTAGTCGTAAGCGTATGTTGCCTTGTCTGTTGCCACCTAATTACCAATTCATTTTATTGGTTTTCGATTTTCACCCTTTCAATATTGGCAACAACACAACAACAACAACAACAAAAAAATGAAGCAGATGAAGAGGTAGAGTTAGAGTAAGAAGAAGAAGGATAACTTAAGGGTTGTTGTTTTGCTTGATGTTGGGGTAAAAAAAAAAACAAAAAAACAAAAATGTTTGCAGTCAACACACAACAATGTTAACCAATTGGCTGTAACGCCAACAACAACAACAAAGTCCTCAAACTCAACTTGATATTATATTTTTTTGTATTTGCTTTTGTTTGGGGTTAAACAACGAACGAAGCCAAATTGCTAAATTGCTGTTGTTGTTGTTGTTGTTGTTAGCTAATGACGCAATGAATTTTGTAGCCGTCAGCATTGTGGTTCCTTTACTTTGCTTCCCTTGCAGCTCCTCTTCCCTTCACCGAACACTTCCACTGCTTGTCCCACGTACACTACACGTTGAAAGCTTATTAGGTTTTAAGCAGGTTCTAAGTGCAATATTACTTGAAACTTAACGGCATTATTATTGGATAAGGAGTGAGACAAAGACAGACTGTGTGTGTGTGTGTGTGTGTGTGAGAGAGAGAGACAGAGAGTATTTCTCTGGTGCTTAATTTAATGATGACAAAATTGTTGTTTTACGTTTTTGTTTTATTTCTTTTTAATTTTTATTTTTGTGAAATTTGTAAAGTAAAAGTTTCAAGGAATGCAAGTTTTGCGTCTGCAAGTGAAAACGAGAAAGAAAAGTTTTGGTAGTTAATAAAAAGATCAAGTGAAATTTGACTAACAATGAGAAAAAAAAAACTTGATTGCTGCTGAGACAACAATGGTATGACGAGAGAGAGAAAGAGAGACGGAGAGAGAGTGAGGGAGAATGAGAAAAGAGTGAGAGTGTGAGTGAGAGAGAGTATGAAAAAAGAGTTTAAGAGAGAAAGAGGCATATATTGAAAGAGAAAGAGAGAGAGTTTATGGAGAAAGAGAGTGAGAAAGAGAAATTGTAGATTGTAATGAGAGTAGGAGTACTGAATATATAGAGACAAAGAGGGACTGAGCGCGAAAGTTAATCAGAACTATAGAAAGAGAAAGAGAGAGAGAGAGAGAGAGATAATGCAGTGGAGCATTTAGTAGAGAACATCTGTGGCAAATCTGACAAGATAAGCCAATGACAGAAAGAGAAATACACAGAAAGAGAGAGATAGAGAGAAAGCGTAAAGAAATATAAGTAAAAAAAAATTAAACAAAGAAACTTTGTCGCAACAGTAAATAACAAGCGGAACAGAGAGAGAGAGAGAGAGAGTGAGAGAACGAGCGATATAGACTCTGCTTAGTAAAATGAGTGTAACTGTAACATTGTGTCCTTGTCCTTGTTGGCATTTAATATCTTTTCACGCCTTTTTTGCCATTTGCCGGCTAGCACAATGTTTTTACTTGATACATAATTGAAAAGTATAATCAACCCCAATTACTTGCAGACGACACTTGAACCATGCCCCCAAACCCCAAGGCATGCCACAGTCCAACTATAGCTGCTTCATTGCAGCAGACAAAGCTAAAAACAGTCAAGTCTTAGGCCTCATTCAAGTGGCTGTGGGTAGGGGAAAAAGCGAATGGGAGTAGAGACAGACAGAGAGACTGAGAGAGAGAGTTCGAGTTCAAATTAATTGCAATATGAGACAAATTAAATGTGACCCTGCTGCTGCTTAAGGGTGGCTACAAGTCTCTGCCATACTCAAGCTCTATGACTGTTGGAGAAAGTGAGACACTGCGGCACTACGGCTCTATGGCTCTATGATGGCTCTCTCTAATGAGCGGACAGTTAATCATGACATTTTTCAAGGGAATTTGAGTAGGCCAAGTGCAAGTTGTGGCTAGAACTGTTAATGATTAACATGTTGATCATAATGATGATGATGATGATGATGTTGATGATGTTGATAGTAAAACTCTTGGCTACTGTTGCAATGAGAAACAGTTTTTCTTGGTGGTTGGGTTACGGGGGCGGAGTAGTGTGTGTTGGCTGCCTAATGAACAGCAAAGTGCTTAAAGCCTGATGACTGCGAAATATAAAAGAAGGCAGCAGAAAACATAAAATTAAAGCATTTTGTAAATTAAAAGCATGTATTGCACTTGCTGCTGCTGCTGCTGTTGATGCTGCCTCGTTTCGTTATTCATTTTGTGAGTTTTCGGGTTTTGTTGGAGTTTTGAGCGCTGTTGATCGGGATCGAGTTTTGGGCTACGACTTTTTTCGGGGCTGTGTTGCCGCACTTTAAAGACACTTTAATGCACTTCATCAATTTGGGTTATGGCTACAAAACGGTGGCCACGCATATGTCTATCTATCTGTCTCTCTCTCTCTCCCTCTCTCTCTCTATCTCTCTGTCTCTGTGTGTGTTTGTATATTGAGCTGAAGCCAGAGTCGTAATTATCTCGCTGTGGCGCAGGCTTGACTTGACTCGAATCGACTTTGCTTTTTAAGATTTCGCAAAAATAATAAATAATAAAAACAGCAACAGCAGCAGCAGCAGCAACAACAACAACAAACAGGCTTGCTTTTGGCTCGCAGATAACGCAAAAAAAAAAAAAAAAAAATTATGATGAAACTCCATTAATTTTTGTTGCCGCAGTTACTGTTGCTGCTGCTGTTGTTGCTGTTGTTGTTGTTGCTGCTGTTGCTGTTATTGTTATTTTTTGAGGCCCGTTTGTGGCGGCTTCGTCATTGTTAATGAGTTTTCGTGTATGGCTTACTTATAAGAGCATCGCAAAGGCAATCGCATGAGAGTCCCAAGTCCCAAGTCCCATGCCCATGTCCAGGACCAGTTCCAAGGAACTCTCTCCAGCACAACGCAGACAAAGTTAGTAATGAAAACTTTTAGCCGGCCATAGAGACAGACCCAGCGGTGACTTGAGGGGCTTGGAAAGGCTTTAGGGAGTCTCGCTAGGGCTACTTAATATTTACGGACTTGGTAGAAGTCCGAAGACTTTAGACTAAGTTTTGCTTTGCGATTCTTTTTTAATAAACTTCTTAGTTAGAAGTCGAACGGTTGCAAATACACACAGCACACACAGCACACATCACCTACATCGATCTACCGTTGGCGGTTTGGTCTGCAACGCCAAGTGGCAACTGGCAAAGTTGTTGCAACACTCAACTCGATTTGTATTTTGTTGCTGTGTGCGGCAGTTTAAAGTTCCCACGTTGTTGAGCCAGCAAGCGAGCCAAGGAGTCCAACGTATATCAAAACCATTAGTTTACACTTTACATGCTAATGGCAATGGCAATCGACCCAAGCTCAAACCAAAGAAAAAAAAAAAAAAAATCAACCAAAAAGCAAAACCAACCCAAAACCCAAAGCTATAGTGAAGAGCCTTTGGTATCCTTTTGTAAACTACCTTGAGGCTAGAGGATTGGCAATGTTCTGGCTTCTGGTTAACTTCGTTTGGCTGACTAACTGACGACTGCTGGGCAACTGTCCCTGTCCCTGCCTCTGTTACTGGCTTGATGAAATAAAACCAATGAACTTCTTAATTGCCTATGAAACTCGACTTGAAGCACCTTCCACTTCCCGTACACTCACATAGCATATACATATGTAGCATGTTGTATATTGTAGCATATGCATATATGTTGCCATACCACATCATGCCACAACTCACACACACATATACAGAGAAAAAAAAATGTTTTGTAGGCTCATCCGTTTTTTGCGCGTCAAGTTTTTGAGTTCGTGTGTATTTGGGTAGCCCAAAAAAAAAAAAAAAAAAAAACTGCACCCTGACTCAGTGCTGGGCGCTGGTTTTAGGTTTTGGAGTTTGGGAGTCCTGGGTTTTGTTTTTTTTTTGTTTTTTTGGTTTTGGGTCTGCGGTTTGCCGCAATTTAAACTTTTTACTGTTTGTTGTTATTGTATTTGCACATTGGCGCCGCTATGAGCCGCGACTCGACTGCAGTTCTCGTCTCTTCTCTTGTCTCTCTGCATTTCTCTTCATTCTTTTTTTTTACCTTACTTGGCACGCAAATTTGCTCAAGTTGACGGCTTTGTTTGATTGAATGAGTGGCGTTCATATTACACTGTGCCACAAGTTTTTACATTTAATTTTCCTTGCATCGTTACTTTTATGATTTGTGCTAAATACTTGTAGCATATAAAAATAAACGGAAATCAATTAAAAAAAAAAATTATTTTTCAATTTATTTTGGGAAAATTTAAAGAAAAAATGATAGGGTTTTTGTTTTGTAGATATGCCAAAGTTTAATCTTGAATTTCTAGAAATTCTAGATAATATTCTAACTATAATTTTGTAACTAAAAACTCTTACTAATGATTCCTAGTAATACTAGTAATAATCCCTGGGTAAAAAATAGCTAATAATTAAAAAACCAAATTGAAAACCGATTGATAATCGGTTTCTTTGAGCAGTGTGCCGTTTAGCTAATAGTCCGAGCAGTTCTAACTCTTAAAACTAGATAACTTTACGTAAATTAAGTAAATTATTGTTATCCGATTATATGAAAAAGCAATTTTTTACTTCTTTATTGTTGTTGTTGTTGTTGTTACTGAAGTGGAGCACTAGCAACCGGATCGTAGCGTCGGTAGTTCAAGGTGGTCGGCGCCGCGGTTATATCAAAGAAATGAATTAGTTAAAATGCATTTGGCTAATTAAAACAATTGAATGTCATTTTAGGGCTTAGACCTATATCGAACTACGAACTCCGAACTCTAACGGTGCTCGTATAGAGGGTCAGTCCTAAGGTTACCATATACCATACACACTCGGAGGGCAGGAGAAACAAAAGGCGCGAGCTAAACAAATTCGATTGTGCACAGCAGGTGATGAGAGAGAGAGAGAGAGAGAGAAAGAGAGAGAGAGAGTGTGTGTGTGAGAGAGTGAGAGAATATTTGTAAAAATGGAACTGTTGCAAGTGTGTGAAGGAAGCTGAAAAGAGCTGGTAACTGCTTACTGGAGAACCTGATCACAGCGGGTGCTATCAACGACGACGCTGCGGGTTCAGCACCTTTTGTGCGATAGCCGACAACAAGTTGTGCACATCACATCGGAGGCGGTGTCATAATTTTCACAGCAGGTGTCGTTGCAATGATTTACAGCAGTAGTTGAAAAGAGTAAGAGCAACAATGTGAGAAAGAGATAGAGAATTGAAATGCAACAAAGTGCAATGTGGTAACAACGCAACGCAACGTAACGCAACGCAACGGCAGCGCGTCGGCAATAACAATAAAAACATAAAACAGAAAACAGACCGAGAGAGAAAAAGAGAGAAAAAATCTAGATTCGTTTTGGCCACAATGCGCAACGCTTTGAAGTTGAAGAAGACTGAGATTTTTTTTTTTTCTTTTGTCGAGTGGGAGCCAACGACAGAGAGAGAAATACAATTGCCAATTGACAGCAGAGACTACAGAGGCAGCACAGTAAAGCACAGTAGAGATCAGAAAGAGCAAGGAGACTAGAGAGAAACCCAAGCGAACCGACAGAGACCTGACACACAGTGTGTCCAGCTCATTGTTGCTACTTCCATAAATTTGAAAAACAATTCATTATTCATTTGTTATATGGGCCTCAGCGTTGTGTATCCTTGCTTCTTTTATTTTTTATTTTTTTTTTTTTTTTTCAATTCAACGCGTTTCGCTACGCTGCGCGGCTTACAGACACAGAGAAAGAGTGAGGCAGAGAGAGAGAGAGTGAGAGATAGACATTAATGTCCACAAGCAAAACATGGGGCGTTGCAGTGGCTCGCTGCGCTAATTTGGTCAGTGTTTAGATGGCGTCGAAAAATCGACTGTGTGGCGCCAGTGGCGCCCCCTATGGCGCACCAAAATCAATTGTTAATTATTGAAAGCGATTCGATACGATATTATATATATATATATATATATTTTTTTTGCTTTTTTTTTTTGGGGCCAATATTAAGTCAATATTATAATAAGAATTGTTGAGCAGCTGAATTAAAACGCGCGATCAGTTGCAGAAAATGAATAATGAATAAAAAAAAAAAGCTACGCGATAGTAATGCAACGATAGTAACGATATATCGTAAAAAAAACACAACAATAATTAATCAAAAACTCTTTGAATTCCTAAGCTGAGAAATCCGAAAAAAATATTATTAATAGTTGAAAAAGTCTATTAAAATTGACTTGGAAAAAATTCAATACACATTCTTGAGGTAATCTTTTTTTTTTCGTCTTGTTGTTGCTGTTGTTGTTGTTGTTGTTGTTGTTGTTGTTGCTGATCGATTAATCAAATCAACTTGCATTTTAATTTGCAGAGACTTGATTGACTGACTGACTAACTAACCGACTGGCTGACTGCCTGAACCGATATCATTTTCTATAATTTTCTTGCCACACACTTGAGCACACACACTCATACACATACATATACACGTATATACATACACTTGTAACACACATACTGTGAAAGCCATGTGCGCAGTTGCACGACGTTGAAATTGCTCCAATTATGTTTGATCTGGTGCGGGTTTTGTTTTGGTCTTTGGCTACAGCTACAGCTTCGACTACAGCTATAGCTCCAACTTCAGCTGCGGCCTTAACTCGAACTCCAACTCCAACTTAAGCTTCTACTTCAACTTCAACTACAATTTTAGCTGCGATTTTAGCTGCGATTTTAGCTTCGACTTTAACTCCAATTTCAGACATCAACTGCAGCTTTAGCTTGGCAACTGCAGGCCAATGTAGTTCGGTGGCTCATCCTATTATCTGTGACTAGACTAACGTCGGTCAGGACTGCACACATTGGTCTTAATGTCATTAGACTGCCAACGGGGCAGTGGCACCTGTCTGGCATATTGCACACCAATAGGCTGCCAACAGCATAGCAGGGACATCGACATAAACGTGCCACAACGCGACTACCTGGTAACCGCCCCAAAACTGACCGACACTGACCCAACACTGAGTTCGTCCCGTTCGTCCAATTGTTCAATCTAACGAATCGCTAGACAAAAAGCAAATGCTAAAGAAAAACAACACAAAACACAAAGCTATTGAAATAGTGCAGTATATACTGTTGGTAGTAAGGTAGGTAGGGTGACCTCAACAATGATCCGACAAATAGCAGCTTCCGTGGCCTCGATCTTTGCCTTTGATTGTGGGTTGCCAACGTTGCCTCCTTCTGATTTCTTTCTTTCCTTTTTTTTTTTTTGCAGAATGGACAACGGTAAAGCCAAACTAGGCAACTGTAAAATTGTTGCAGTGAAACTATTAACTTAATTCGCTTGGACAGACAAGACAGCAAAATACCGACAGATAGACGGACAGACACTTGACTACTGGGCGACCAAGTTTTAAACGAATCAACTTTTACCAGTCGAAAATTGCTGCTGCGGCTTGTTGTTGTTGTTGTTGTAGATGTTGCTGTTGCTGTTGTAGATGTTGCTGTTCTTCATGTTGTTGTTGTTGTGCTTTAGCTGCTGTTGACAATTTTGTGTGGCATCAAACAGCTGGCCAAGTGCCAGGTGAAATGTGTTTGATGAGGATCAAAGTCAAAGGATCCTACTCAGCCACAGGATGATCCTTAGCCAATGATGAGATTGCTCTCTTGTCCAACAAAAAAATTAAAAAAAGAAGAATAATAATAAGAAATAAGAAATATCCCTCGACCGTCGTCAATCACGCTAAAGTAATGAACATACATACACACTTATATCTAGAAGATAGACATAATAATTGAGTGAGCGAAACAGAGACCGAGAGGAAGGAAGAAATGTAAGAAATCAGACAAGTGTCAGAATTTATAGCCAACGTCTTTAGCTAGACAAATGCGGAATTGAAAATTCGTTACGTTTTGGCCAAAAAGGACACCACATATATAACCACACATGGGAAACTGTTCACAGAGAAAAAGAGAGTGAGAGAGAGAGAGAGGGTGAAAAAAAGAGATAGAACTTTAATGACTTCCTCTTATTGTGTATAAATCATATCAGGAAAAAAAAACCACAAAAATGTAGTGCAAGTCGACAGTCGACATACACTTACAATGCAGAATATATTTTTTTTTATTTTTTTTTTTAGCTATGAAATATTTCATGAAAATTAATTAAAACTTTTTGTGATGAAATGTTAATGTTTTCTAACTGATGTAAAATTCATAAAGAGTTTTTATTTTTACAAAAATTACATTCGATTTATCTCATACAACGCCTCACACATCTGTCTGCCTGCAATTAAATGCTTGCTGCGAATGAAGAGCAAAGAAATAAAATATTAATACATAATGAGAATAAAGTGAAAGAAAACTACAAAAAAAAAATGAAGAAAAAATAATAATTAATTAAATTTAATGATGCTGATAAATGACGTCGTTAAGAGAGCGAAGAAAATGATAAAACACAGTAAAGAGAGAGAGAAAGAGAAAAAAAGAATGAATTGCATCTAAATATTTCATGGGAGCTGTGTCTGCCGCTGCTGATGCTAGGCGCATAGAAAAATGTTTTGTCGAAGGCAACGTAGAAAAAAAAAAACAAAACTTAAAAAAAAAAAAGTTGTTGAGATTTCAGTATTTATTCAACTGATTTATAATTCAGCTATATACAAAATGTAATTATAAATAATAAATATCAAGTATTTGATGTTGAAATTAATTTCATTTCATTGAAGAAATTTCATTTTATATGAAAATATTTTACAAATAATTTTTATAATAAAATCACATAAAATTTTTATGCATCGCTGCCAAGCATAGCCAATGTACCTTATGCTATGCTATATTTTTTTTTTTAAATAACTGCAGACCGTAAAAACTCGGCGCATTTAACGCTAAAAGCGAAATTCAGAGTTTTGATTTACGTAGCGAATTAATTTTTTGGGTCGGCAATCGGCATCCGCGTCGGCGTCGGCGGCATTAGAAATTGTTGTTGTTCTTGTTTTTCTTGTTGTTGTCCTTGTTGATTGTATTGTATATTGTTGTTTTTGCTTTTGTTGTTGTTGTTGTGATTGTTGATGTTGCCAACAGGAAGCGAAATTGAGCATAACTAATTTGTATTTAAATAATTTAAAGTTTCGCAAGAAATTTTCAAACAAATTGTGCAGTTCCCATGCTTCAGTTATATATCAAAATTTAGTACGGCAACTAAAAAAAAAATATATATATACTAAGGCATACTATAAAATATTTACTAGAATATACTATAGTATATATATTAATATAATAAAGCATTATAATATATTCTAAAATGTATCATAAAATTCCATATAATGAAATATATCATTAAAAATATAAAAATATAAAAATGAAAAAAAATATAAAATATAATAAATTATATTATGAAATATATTTAAAATATTCTATAAAATATACTAAAATATGCCATAAAATTTTCTGTAAAATATACATAATAAAAAAAAATGAAATATTCTAAAACTGTATTAAAAAATTTATAAAAAATAAACTTTAAAATATATTTTAATATTGTGCACTAAAAATAAATAAATAAATAAAATATAATTACTATCAAGAATACTGAAATACACCAAAAATATATACTAAAAATACTACTAAATATATCAAAATATTTTAAAATATATTTTAAATTCTACTTAGAAATTTTTTGAAATATACCTAAAAAATATATTAGAACATACCATAAAAAAATAATACCATAAAAAATACTACACATGTACTATAAAATATACCAAAAATATACTATAAAATATATTATACAAATATATTTAAAAACAAAAAAATAATCATTAATATGTTTTTTTTTTTTGCAGGATCATCCCAGTCTACGCGGCACTCCGTTGGCCATGTTGGCTGCTCAATGCAACAAGTTGTCAAACAAATCGCCGCCACCATTGGCTGATGCTGCCGTTGGCAAGGGTTTCCATCCCTGGAAGAAGAGTCCAAATTCACCAGCAGCGGGCAGTAGTGGCAGCAGTGGCACTGCCGGCGGCGGTGGCGGTAGTGGAGCCAGTGGCAGTGGCAGCAGCAGTGTTGGGCAACACTCACCATGCGCCATCTCCGCAGCTAGTTCATCCAGTTCCACAGGCAGTGGCAGTGGCGGTGGCGGTGGAGGAGGTGGTGGTGGTCAAGCATCAAGAAGCCATTCATCAAGCACAAGCAGTAGCAGCAGTACCATGGTTAACATTACAGCTAGGTAAGCAGCGCGTCGGCGCACAGTTGTCCTCAATCTAGAGAATTGGCTGAAAGTATGAAATAAAAAAAAATTTGAAATTATAATTGAAAAAAAAAAATATGAAATATCATTGAATATTGAATGATTACTGGTATACCAGCCAATTCTCAAAAAAAAAAAATGTTGTAGATTGTTGACCACTGTGCGTTGTACAGCCAACAGCTGAATCTATACAACTTGTAAGTAATTTCAGCATCTATCCTTACAGTCGCCCGCTAGCGTCATCGTGCGCAGCCGTTGGCAGTTCGGCAACAGCCTCAGCATATGGCAGCGATTTATATTTCCCAAACACATCAACATCAACAGCCAGCATGGTCGCTGATAATCATCATATGCATCAAGGATTACTTGGTAAGGTTGAAGGTGCTGCCTTTGGATCTGTATATTCACGACATCCCTACGATTGGCCCTTCAATGCGGTAACTGCATCAGCGCATAAAGCTGCTGAGGCCGCTAGCGTTAATTCCGGATGGTGGGATATGCATAGTGCTGCTGCTGCTGGCAGTTGGTTGGACATGGGTAGCGCTGCCGCTGCTGGTATGCATTCGACAATGGCAAATTATGCAAGTGCTGCTGCAGCTGGTACAGATTATAGTTCAGCATTGTCGCATTCACTATCAAATACGGCACATTTATTGGGTTCGGGTCAGCACTTGTTGCAGGATACATATAAAAGTATGTTGCCAGGACAAGGTGTTGGTGGTTTCTCATTGCCACATAGTTCACCATCGGCAGCAGCAACGGCAGCATCGCCACAGGCATCAACGCCATCAACACCATCGCCACGATCACAGCGACGTTATGCGGGACGTGCAACATGCGATTGTCCAAATTGTCAGGAAGCTGAACGTTTAGGACCGGCTGGTGTACATTTACGCAAGAAGAATATACATTCATGCCATATACCTGGTTGTGGCAAGGTCTATGGTAAAACGTCACATTTGAAGGCGCATCTGCGTTGGCACACCGGCGAGCGTCCCTTTGTGTGCAACTGGTTGTTCTGCGGCAAGCGCTTTACGCGCTCCGATGAGCTGCAGCGGCATCTGAGGACGCACACCGGCGAGAAGCGCTTTGCATGCCCCGTGTGCAATAAGCGTTTTATGCGCAGCGACCATCTGGCTAAGCACGTGAAGACGCACAACGGCACGGCGCCGAATGGCATTAAAAAGGGCTCCTCGGAGTCGTGCAGCGACTCTGAGGAGGCTGCCAATCAGTCGGGTGAGTCTAACGGTCTTGGCGGCGCGTCCAGTGGCCAACAGACGGGCGCAGGTAATGGTGGCGGCGGGGGTGGCTCAGCCAATTCAAGCGGCGGCACTGGCGCCGGCACTGGTGTTGGCTCTGGTGCCGGTGGCAATGGAAATGGCAGCCATCCCGGCACCCCAACCTCGCTGCATGCGCACAGCGCCTCCAGCACGTCCAGCAGCCTGCTGGGCGGCGGTCTGCACCTGGCAACGTCGCACCAGATGGTCGCCGCGGGCGGCTCGCCGGTGATGCTGCATCAGCACCATCAACAGCAGCAACAACAGCAGCAACAACAGCAACAACAGCAGCAACAACAGCAACATCAATCACATCAATCGTCGCATCAACAATCAGCACATCAGCAACAACAACAACAACAGCAGCAGCAACAGCAGCAACAGCAGCAACAACAGCAGCAGCAGCAACAGCAACATCAGCAGCAACAATTTGCACAACAACAAACACATCCACATGCACATTTACATCATCATCATCATCATCATTTGGTTGGCACATCGGCTCCTAGTCCTGGCCTCGATCATCGGCTTGATCATAGCGCATTGGTTGATATAAAGCCACCGATGGTTTGAGGGTCGCTGGGACCCTTTCTGTTCACCAATTGAACGGAATTGGGTTCCACATGCTCGCAACTGGAAATGCAGCTGCTCAGCAGCATTAGGCGAAATTCTATGTAAACACCAGCAACAAAAACAACAACAAGAACAACAACAACAATTGTGGAAAATATATTAAATGCATGTGTAATGAAAAATCATCTAAGGAAATGGAAAATGAAAATTTGAAAAGCTGCAAAAAGTGAAAGAAATGCATGAAAAATGAAACTTTTCTAGGTTTTCGATAATTCAATACAAAACTTAAGCTTTTTTTTTGCTATTATTATAATTATAATTATTATTCGAACTATTTGTATGTGAAAAATATGTATGACGTGTACATAGAAAAGTTTTTCAAGTTTTTTCCAGATATTAACTATCATAAAAAAATGAACTTAAAATTATATAAAAAAACAAAATACAATCAATAACAAAGCAAATCAAATATTAAATTTACAAAAACAAAAAGAAAATACTAAAATAAATTTAAAAACAAAAATAAAAATAAAAATGAAAAATTTATAAAAATATTTTAGAATAATAATACAATTATTCAAGTATCAAGTATCAGCAGAGAAGCAGAAGAAATCAAGAGTTAAATCATCTTTTGTATATATGTATTTTATGTATTTCTAGATGTCTATATGCTGTCTATATGTCTTGTCTTGTCTTGTAGTTTCATATATATATATATATATTAATCTATATATATATATATATATATATGTATGTCGAACGATTCTCAACAAAAACATATATTAAAATTTAATAATATTAATTAAAAAAAATAAATATAAAAAAAAGAAATCAATTAATTATCGAAATATTGCTTTGCTATAAATTTAAGGCTACAAATTAAACAAGAACAATTTTTTTTCAAATTTTTTTTTCTAGCACGTAATTTGTGATTAGTTATTTTTTTTTTTTTTTTTGAGTCTAGATACTAAGTAATATAATTATCTATTGAGCAAAAATATTAATAATATAAAAAATAAAATACTAAAATTACACACACAAACACACATACAAAAAATATTATAATAATAAATAAATAAATAATTGTAAAAAGCGAAAAACTTTTTTGAAAATTTCTAATGTTGAAGGCAAATTAAATATTTGTTAAATATTTATGGCAAAAATAAAAGCACTAAAAAAAAAAATCAACAAAAAAAAGCACAAAAAAAAACGAAAATATTTAAATATTATAATAAAATAAAATAAAATTTAAAAAAAAAAATATTTCTAGTCCAATTATGAATGAGCTGAAAAGAAATTGAAAAGAAAATCTCTAGTTAAGCTAAGTATGAAAACAAAACAAACAAACAAACAAAAAAAACCAAAATTGTAAAAAAATGCAAACAAAAAAAAAATCAAATGTTTTGCTTGAAAACAAAAAAAAATGTTTGAAGAAGGGGAAAGAAAAACAAAATGATTTGATTTGCATGAAAACAAAACAAAAGAAAAGAAAAATTGTGTAGAAAGTTGAGCGCTGATAGCAAGAAAGTGAGAGAGGGAGAGAAAGAGAGAGCGAGAGCTAGACAACTGTTGTAAGAGAGAGAGAGAGAGAGAGTTTGCTGCAGTCTTTTTCTTCTAAAAAGTTTCAAAAATTTAAAGTTGCCTTGGCTAGAGAAAGAGATAGAGAGAAGACAAAAGGGGGAGGGATTCAGCACTCGGCGCCATTTTGTAAATCAATTTGTATGTTTTATTTTTGCTATCCACTCGATATACAAAATATACATACATACTATTTTTAGATGCTAGTGCTTTAAACTTTGTGACTAAATGTATTTTTTTTTTTTTTTTTTTGTTGTTTTGTTAGTTTAAGCTTAAATAGATACATAAAATATTTAACATACACAGTGCTTAACTTCAACTACAAAATAAATACAAAACAAATTTTTGAAAAATCAAAAATCGAAACTTAAACTAAAAACTTAAAAACTTAAAACTTACAAAAAAAAAAAAAAAAAAACTAAAATCTTAAAAAAAAGAAAAAGAATAAAAAATGAATTGTGCTTGATTAATTTTATTAGCTACAAATTTCACTTTGAAAAATTCGTAGCGTGAAGCACTTAGAATCTTTCAGCAAATTCGAAATATATAAATCTCTATATATGTATGTATGAATATATATATATAGATATATATATAACTACTATATATATATACATTTTTTTTTTGTCAAACAACAAAATGTAAATTAATTATTTAAATAAAAATAAATATATCTAAATTTTATTAAAAATAAATGTAAAAAAAGCAAAAAAAAAAAACGAATTTATGTAAATTTTCTTTTACCAAAATTCCCCAAATTTCCCGCTGTTCATTTGAAAGTTGACAAAAGAAGGAGAGAGTGGGGGAGAAAGAGAGACTTTCACGTGCACAATTAAAGCTCAATGAAAATCAATTTGTTAACGACAACCGAATAACGTGTAGAGATTTTATCTATCTGTATCTTAAATCCTGAATCCTAAATCCTGAAATCTGAATGTTATGTAAGCGTAAAATATGTTTTGACTCAGACGAAGACCATCAAAATCATCATGTGGGGGATGCTCTACCGACTTCCGTCCGTATGCCAGACATGAAATGAGGGTGCCACAGTACACCGGAATTCAAGGGACTATACAACCAGAGTACAGGGTAATGCTTGATGGAAGTTGGGTGTTGTTGGCTGATGGGTGTTGGGTGTTGGGTGCTGCTTGTACGGAGAGTAGACTCTCTGCTGATAGTTCATTTAACGTTTGCTTCGTAACCCCCCCACCCGCACAATGGAATGCTGCAAATGGGCGTCACTGTGGGCGGCCCGGCCAACCTTGTCGTTAACGACTTAGGCACCAAAAAAAAAAATAAATATATATATATATAGATATATATGTATATAAAAGGTCATGGGTAGAAAAATCGTTTTACGGTTAACTGTTTACTGTGCACTGTTTGACTGTTGACTGTTTACGGACATTTACGTTATTCGCTTTGGTTGTTTGGGTTATACGATTGCGCGCCAGTTACTTTACTTGTACTTGTACTTCATGAGATTCGGGGGTCCGGCTGCTGCTATTTTTGGGTGATTTAAATTTTATTACGGTAGATTTGTTGCCTGGGGTCGTCGCCAGACAATGTTTGGTGAATAAATGTGGCAAATGGTTGGGTGGGCGCTCGGTGGGCGACGGGCGTTTGTGAGGGAGAATTGCAAAACGAGGGTTAGATCAAGCATAAGGGAATCAACAGAACAGATTGAAATTGAAGTGTGTGCAGATTGGTTTTGATTTTGTTCTCCACTTATTTTTTTTGCTTCTTCTCTTATGAGTAGATTAAGCTGCGCATTTACTTTTGCGCCTCGACTATATATATATATATATATGTGTGTGTGTGTGTGTTGACATTGTCAATGGGGCGTTTTGGGTTTGGCATGCGTTGTGGTGTCATGCAATGTGAAATGCGACAGTGCGGGAGTTTGGGTGTGCCAACTGGGCTTGAGAATGGGATTGGGAAACATTTCATTCCAGGACAATGAATTGAAATTGTGTGACAGCAAGTTCATAAATAACAATAAGTGTGCGCACCCAAAGTCAAGTATTATGGTATATCGTATAACTGCAGAGTGTGTGTGTGCGCGATATATCTGCCTATCACACTCATCTCGTTAAGTGTATGATAGCATTTAAAAAACATATTCAACTCAAGTAAGTATGTAATTTAGTAGTCTCCAGACTTCCCCTTATAAATACTGATTACTATAGTTTTGGCAAACATTAAGTGATACTGCACTATGGGAATGAGAATAGGAATGGGAGTGAGAATAAGAATGGAAATAGTTATATAATTAGGAAAAGAAATATAAAAGTAATTTGGATGAAATAGGATATTAATCGGAAAGTAATTGAAATGCAATAAATTAAGAAGAATTATCAAAATAATTTAAGATTTTTTAATTCTTAAAAAAAAAAAACAATAAGAAACAATGAAAATTGAAATAAAACAATAAAATTTCAAATAAGCCAAAGATTGCATCAACTTCTTTTAAATTAAGCAGTTCATATTATTCTACCTTTTGTCACTATATGACTAGTGGTTAAATTGGTACTTAACATCGCTAAGTTTAGTACATTGAAATTTCAACTGTATAGCTTAATAAACTTTTTAATTTCGATTAATTTCCAATGGCAGTCCTGTGTATATAGATATATTTATATATTGAAAATAAAAAGTTATAGTTTCAGACTAACAAAATATTGCACATATTATTAAATTTAAATTGATTCCTAATTTGGAATACAGAGGAGAACTCATGGTCAACGTCCTAACACAACTTATGTTCCTTACGTTTTTTTTTTATGCTGTCAAGTTTCACAAACTATTTTTGATCTTAAAAAGACATATTCAAAAAATATAAAATAAATGGAAAATCCGACATTTTTTTTACTATATGTAGGTCCAAATTGTCCGTTTGATGTTTGGTAGGTACGAAAGCGGCAAGTCCTTTAAACAATAACATTTATTTATTTATTTTTTTGATCAGATTCGATTATTTCAAAACTTATATAGCAGTGGAACTTTTTTATTGGGGAACTATTTTTCACATTAGAATAATAATAATAATTAATTATTTACATATTAAAATAATGGGTTGAGTAAGATTATCTTCATAGTAAAAATTCTAGAAATTTGGATCTTTCTCTTAAACCCTCGCAATAATATTTCAACTTTAATGTTTGCATTTGCATCTTATGTCTCGTGTTGACATCAATTTACTCATATGCTGGAATTTCAACACTTCATCCGTTTATGTTGTCTAATTGGAGCAATACGAGTCATCACCATATTCTGTTCCCAGTTACTGTTCCTGCTGCTATTCTTGCTCCTTTTCTGCTGTTTGCTGTTGCTGTTGCTGTTGTTCCTGCTGTGTCGCTGCTATAGTCAAATTTCAAAAGGACATTCACGAAAGCTGTAAATTAAAATAAAAGAGAAAATAACAAAATAACAACAGTGGAAGAATTCATACAGATACAGGAGCTGAGGAAGCATGCGTTTGGCATCGGTTTGCATTTCTCATTCCCATACTAACACACACACACACTAGAATTCATTCAAATTTACCCAAACACACACACACACACACACACACACACACATAGAGAAAGAGAGACACATAAAATGACAGTGTGTGACAGAGTCAGAGTGAATGGCAGAACAAGAGAAGTTATGGCTGATGATAAATGATCGTTTCGTTGGCGGCGCTAACAAAATCATTAGCAGTAAATTTTAATTAAACAAGGAAGAGTGCTACGAGCACACACACTTGAACTTCCACTTCATACACTATATAGACTATTAGATACTCTCTATGTCAATACCAATGACAGCTATAGCTAAAGTCTATTTAGCAATATATTGAAATTCCTTTAGTAGTCGTGCATACCCGTGCTAGTGCTGGGTATGGCAGCAACGCATGTAAATATGATTTTCACACATATTTGAACGATAATAGGCAGCAAAACAATCGGGTTGAATTCTGTTGTGCGGGTGTTGGAAGGGGGAAAAAGACTTGCTCTCGTGCTATGTTGGCATTTTAGTTGCTTCCAAAGTGTCAACACTTTAGCTGAGGCAGTGTCAGTGGCAGTGCCAGTGCCAGTGGCTGTGCCTTTGACTGTGCCTATGGTTGGGGCTGCAGTTTGGGGTTGCAGTAAATGAGACAGTGGCAACAGCAGAAGACAGAAGATGGAAGACAGCAGGCAAAAGGCAAAAGGCTATGGTGGCTATGGCACTACAAAAATGTCTTAATGGGCGCCCCGCCTTTGGCACTGCGGGTGCGCGCTTCCTCCTTGTTCACACATTGTTTTCATTAAGCAGCATACAAAAATTTCTTTAGTGGCTTTTGTAAATGAAATCTCTGTTGTTGCTGTTAGTTGTTGTTGTTGTTGTTGTTGTTGTCATTATTACTGTTTTTGTGCTGTTGTGATTTGTTGTTGTTGTTATTGACCTTGTCTCTTGTCTGTTGCGCTTGTCTCTCTTTGTCAGCATCTTTTGGTTTTTGTTTTTTGGTTTTCTTTTGGTTTTTGGTAGTTTTTCACATCTGTTTGCATTTGACACGATTATTTATGTTTATCGCGCGTTAAATGCGCGCTATTATCAGCATAATAATCGTAATTAAAAGCCAACTAATTTATGGCAGTGATTTATGCATTCACATTTCTCACATTTCTCTTTCTTCATTCTCAAAAATCTCATTTTCTCATTTCTTGTATTTTTTTTTTTATTACTATTATTTTTTGTTGTTGTAATTTTCATTTCTTCTACTGCTTCTGCTGCTGTTTGTTTTTTTTTTTTGTCACTTTGCTGCGTTCCTCTTGCTTTACTCCCCATCACCCCTGCCACAATTCTTATGCATATTCGTCTTCATATTCTCATTCCAATTCCCAGAGCCGAAATGTGACAAATTCTCAATTTCTCAATTTCACAGCCTTTTTTTGTTGTTGTTGTTGTTTCTGTTGGTTTTCATTTCCATTGCGCAAAATATCCCGCGGTGCCAGGACTCGACACACAGGACACCCGCAGCGTATTTTAATCTCATTAACTGTCGCTGTTTTTCTTGCTATTGATTAAATTTTCTTGTTCTTTGTTATTGCATATTGTTGTTGTTGTTGTTGCTCTTGTTGTGGCTACAATGACATTTCAACAAATTACACATTTGTTATCCTGCGGCTCTATTTTTGACTGCCTGCCTGGCCTTAATACTCATATCATTGCATGACACTCTTGCTGCTGTTATTGTTATTGTAATTGTTATTTACACTCGTAATGCAAACAAATTTTCAGCTAACGTTTATTCATTTCATTTAACATTTATTCCATTCATCGTTATGCATTTGAAGTTAAAGTTCAACTCAGAAATTATATTCAATATTAGTAATAAAATCAATAGACGGATGAATTTTAAGCATATCAAAAATGTTACTCAACAGCTAGAACTGTGCTCTAAAGTATGCATAATCATATCAAAGAAATCCTAGTCATATTCATCCAAATTATCCTATTATGCTACTAAATAATATTAGGATGACTGATAAGCTATTACTGTGCATCAAAAATTCTAAAATATTTCTACTTATCCAACTATTCATATATATAATTTTGACAAGCATCAAGTTATTGCCTATTTTTATCCCAAAAGTTTCAATCCTATCATCCAAAAAATCATTTTCATCCATTATATTCATACAAAAATTCATATTTACGGACATCAAATTAGTTTTTGCATAGATTCAAACAAAGTTTATTTACCTTCGTTCCAATTAATAGCTTAAGGTGCAGCACACAACAAAAAGTTCAATCAAGCTTTGCTTCTGCTTATGCTTCTGCTTCAAAGCTGTTGAAAAGCATTGGCAATAAACACAGGAATTACTAAAGACAATTATATCATAAATAATAAATAAATATTGACTGAAATGCGTTTTAACAAGAAGCTATCGACGTTAATTAAGAAATAGGCACAAGGCACTACGCATAAGTTTTACAACCTGTTCCAGTTAAAATAATAATATTTAATTGCTTTATTTGCAGTAGGAAACCAACCAATATCTACAATCGACAAAGCGAAAGGGTCAATTTCTAAAGGTACTCGAAACTCTACATTCAAATGAAATAAATATGAATTAAAATAGGAAAGTGCATTTATTTTTCACATACCGAACATTTCATACTCTTGCAAGTTGAAACGTAACGTTGTTCATATAATACTTAAATTTTTGACTAAAAGTTCCTATGGCAGCTATATGTTATAATAAGCCTTGGATATTTTTTTGCACAGAGAATGAATGATGCTTCTCTTTTTGGATTTTAGATAAATGTAAAAAAAAATGTAGTATGATGTCGGCGTCCCGGGTTAAATAATCCGTTTCATCTACGACCGTTTTGGATGAAACTTGGCAGGGATATATTAGATATTACCAAGCCAATGTCCTGCAAGTTTTAACTGGATAGCTTAAGTAACAACGAAGTTTTTTTTATACAAAAACTGAATTTTAGATGGATCCTTCCAATAACAACTATATGATATAATTGTCCAAATTAAATAAAACTCGGCAGGAATGTGTAAATCACTACCAAGCCAAAATCCTGTATGCTTTAGCCGACTGACTTATGTCAAAAAAAAGCTATTCAGACTAAGGCTTAATTCTCAACCGATACGAACCTATGTTGTAGTAGATAGATTCGGCTCGTACTACCTTCTATGTAACATATGGAATTTACATATCTCGGATGCCCCTTTACCAAGTGTTCTCTTGTACTTTACAAAGATCAGAGCAAAATAATAGTACCCTTTGCAAGGGTATACAAAAATTCAAAGATAAACATATATACATATTTATAGGTAAAGTTAGACATGTATATACGTTAGATATGCATGTGAATTATTATTAGTTAGATTCTAACATTTGCATGTGGCTGTTACGCTTAATAAGTTCGTTAACAAGTCTTCAAACGGCATATACCCGTTATTATTTGTTAAAGTTCAATTTTTGAATTGTCGAACCTATCATTATACCCTGTATCTAGTATAACAATTTTTCAAAAATCAAAGGGGTATATAAACATACTATATATAATTCATATATATAGCTTATAGATTGAACTATAGATCTATGAAAATAGGATATAAAGTTGGATTTTACGTATAAAAAATAAATAAATCTATGAATGTTTCTAGAATTTACAAATCATGCTTGTTTCTGGATGCAATATTTGGCATATAGGGTATCATAAAGTCGAGTGCTTGTTATTATTTATGCAATCTATTTCAATTGTAACTTAACCACAAAAGTAAAGGGTTGAGTGTGCAACCAAGAACTAGACGTTTTTTATTTTTTATTTTATTTTTTGTTTTTTTTTTGGGACATGATATGTAAATAATTAAGCAACAAATGGAAAATGAAATGAATTGAAATGAAATGAAATTGAACCCTTTTTCGGAACTCGAAATCCACATGTCATTTAATTGTATAGTTCAACAGTGTTCCCAACAGTGTGGCTCCCCGAAGCTGCACACGCAATCCCAGGGCACAACACACAGTTCACTGTTCATGCATATCCTTTTTTTTCGTTTTTTTTTTTTTTTGGTTTTTGGTGCACAGGATATGGATACAGACAGGGGACTGACATAGTATACCATACATGCATAGATCGATAGATGGCTGCATTATTGCATTTAATTACTTATGCCAGATTGGCGCGATGATCGAGATCTGTCTGTCTTACAGACAGTAACTGAAACTGGAACTGTCTCTCTGTCTGAGTCTGAGTCTCAGCCTGTGTCTGTTTCTGAATTGAAGTTCTCTTGCGTCTGTTTGCAAGCTGCACGCATCAATGCTGCCAACTGACAGCATAGACACACACACACAAAAGGATATGCCAAAAGTAAAAAGAGTAAAGAGTTACGCGTTGTTAAGGAGCTAACGAAGAAGAAGAAGAAGTGAAAAAAAAAACATCAGATAGTTAGTTTCTTAACCTCAAACGCAACTCAAGGACCTAAACGACAAGGAGCACCACTTGTCAGAGTGGTGCAGCGTCAAGTATCCCTAGACAATTACCTGTATATATGTATGTATATATGTATCTGCACAGTCTGAGACATACACAAATTCACAGATAGCAAACGGAAAGGCAGCAGCAGCAACACCAAGAGCAAGAGCAAGAGCAGCAGCAGCAGCAGAGACCGAGATGATTATCTGCTAGAGTTAAATTCGATACCGTCTATTAGCCTCGTTATTATCCCTTTGCCTGTCAGCATTTGAAGTGGTATCGAATATCTCAAAGCGCGCCAAGACCTGCTACTGCTATTGCCACTGCCACTGCCATTGCCACTGCCACTGCATTCACTTAGGTGCTGAACAACAATGAAATGTGAATGTGAATGTGTGTCTTTTTTTTTTATTTTTCTCTTATATTTTTGCGCATTTACTTTCTTTGTACCTGTTCGCGTCCTGTGTGTACTATTTTATTGTCCAATGTCCAACATATTCCGACAACTACAACTACTGCTACTACTTTGGCTCCCACGCTGTGCAAAATACATGAACATATCTCTATAGACATACACATATATATATATATATATATATATATATAGTTTCTAAAATATACTCGACTCCATTGATGAAATGGGAGACGAAGACTGTGCAGACACTGTGAACACTGAGGACATAAGACAGGAAATGCTTCTCAACGCTGAAAATGTGCTTCACATTATACGATCGATATACATATACGTATGTATGTATGTCTGGCTTATCATATTATTCATCATCATTATTATCATCATCCATTAGATGGCAATGGCATTCGAATTGCGAATGTTATACCTGAGATCTTGTCCCCTTATTCTCCACTATATGCATTTATGTCAGCTAATATGCGTTTTTAGTTTCAAACGTTGCAAGTGCAACATGTGTGACAGTGAATCATGTTGCTGTTTTTGTTTGTCTAACCAGAGGACTAGAGGACAACGCTACAAAGATATAAAGTTGCAAAAAAATATATATATATATATATATAAAAAGGTGTGTAGGTGTACGCTTCGCGACGAGGACATGGTATTGGTTCAGCTTTCCGGGTTGCCGGGTCGCTGGCTGTTTATCAGATTTCCTGCACACTCGCTGGTTCTCACAATTAGGTCGTCAGCCTGTTCCAATTCTTTAAAAGAACAGAAAATACAAAAAAAAAAAAAAAAAATACTAAAAATACACCGCCCTTCATTTCAGACACGCCCACCTATCAACATTTCATTTGACTTGTCCACCATCAAAGTATAAAAAATAAAAATCTAAAACAAAAAAAAAAAAAAAATTGAGAGAAATTATGACAGTTGAAACTTAAGTTACAATGTCCGCATATGTACGAGAAACGAGAGTACGATTATTAAAAATTCTTTCTAGTATATCGTGTATACACATATAGTCCGATATTCTAATACATGAGGCATACAATATACTGTCTGTCTACTTTATAATTAATATTTTTCAAATGAAACGCATTACAATTACTATGGCTGTAACTTTTTTTCTCCTTTTTTTTTTTTGTTTGTACTTTACTTTTTTTTGCTTCTTTTTTTTTGTTTTTGTTGTAATACTTGTAGCCTTCAGTTGTAGTTATCTACGGTTCTCTACCTACCCCTGACCACATTTTGCGGTTTTACGCTCCTGTCATTTAGCTTGTTAAGAAAAACAACTAAGTCGACAGTCCAACACTGCAAGAGTCCAACAATCCAATAGTCCGGTCGTCCGAATGTCCACAGAAGTCCGGCACATCGTTACTGTATGGACGCTGTTGTGCCCTATGGCCAGCTCTTTAGCACCCCCGATGCAGAAAACATAACATAACAGCAGGCGTCAAAAGAAGATAGGCAATATGAGAAAGAAAAAGAGGATGACGAAAAAGAAGAAGTGTAAATCAATAAATCGTGAGAAATATTACAAGCCAAGTTTTTTGTAAGAACTTGTTAAGTTGACAAAAAGTTTTGCATTTGGAATACCCCTGAAACATTAATGCTGGACTGCAGGGTATAACAAGTGTTGTCAACAAGCAACTAATAAAAAAAGTAAACATTTTAGTAAATTGTAATACACAGAAAATACATATATAGAAATATGCAGAATATTGAATGCACTTTAACAAATTATATATCTGAATCCTATGATGCGTGAAAAATTGTGTGAAATATTTCTATAATATTAAACAAAATGATAATTCAATATTAAATATTTTGCTCTATGGCCTTCTAGGATCTTAACACTTTGAACATGAAAAGATATTGTAATTTTTATTTCTAGGAATATTTATCTTACAACTACAATGCTTAATCAGTAAGAACTTTTAACTCTATTTGTAAAGTCTATACTATTACTGGAATACATAGACTACAGCATAAGTAGAGATTTTGTTATTTATTTTCAGGTTTTTTTCTGGATATATTCAACATATAACTAAGAATCAAATGTCAAGCGGAACGTCAGTCTGTCTTTAAAGAAACCAAAGCAACTATAGTCAAAGATGAGATCTTATAAATTATAGACTATATTTATAGATTTATGGAACCTATTATATAACCAGAATTATCAAATATCGGCAAGAACTTTAAGCGGTCTGTCAAAAAACTACAGCTTCATAGACTATAACACAAGGGGGCATCTTGGTATTCTACATTTTTTCTAGAGATTTACAGAGATTTCCTAAGATATTTTATATAATGATATTCATATCGAACGTTAAGAATTTTCTTTACATCTTTAACTTTATATAACTCTAGTTATATAAAATTTTTATAGTTGGTTTGTTGTATGCAGCAAGTTGTAAAGTAATTTGGTTAGGTTCACTATTGGCTGACTGACAGAGCTAACCGCAATGCCCCAAGGTGTGGACAACAAAACAGCCCAGGAGCTGATAGCTATTCGCACCATACACAAGGACATCAATTATTAAAAAAACAAAACAAGAACAGTAACAGTAACATTAACAACAGGAGTTGAGAGTTAAGGGAGACGAACGCTAACGAGGTGCTACAAAAAAAAAGTGCCATGATATGCCATGTGCCACATAGTAAGTAGTATGTATGTATGTGCTACATACATATGTATGTATGTGCAAGTACAACAAATTCACCATGTACCATGTAAGGCCAATAACAATTATATTTTTCCCATTTACATTATTTAAATTATAGTGCAACGTGGTTTTTCAGTTGTTGTTGTTTTTGTCATTGTATCAGTATATCAGTGTATCACTAGGGTTCGCGTCCAAGTCCGAGTCCGAGTCCGAGTTCGAATTCGAGTTTGAGTTCTAGTTGAATTGATTCAAGAGTCGATTTTTGCAGTCGGGTCGATCTCCTTCTGTTGTGACCATGAGAACAGGGCCAGTTGCTATTTAGCAATTGTTTCACTGATTTGAACTGCATAAAACTGAATAAAACAGATACATATGCCATATGCCAAAGATGCTAGAGTACTTAACCTCAAAATACTTTGCCATTGCGTGCTATGAACGTAGTCAACAGTTTTTTGACTTACGTAAATGTGTATGAAACAAATTGTGGGTAAAAAAAAAATTTATTAATTTAGTCTCGTAATACAAGCATACATAGTAGTAGTAGTAGTAGTAGTAGTAGTAGTAGACATTGTGTCTGTAAATAGCTAAATACTAACTATAATCACCTCATAATTATTGCTACGGGGTGGACGCCCACATGGTCAAGGAGTGGCCAAATTGCAAGCTATAGCTCATTCTCTCTGTCTGTCTGTCTGTCTGGCAGTCAATCTGTCTGTCAGCATTGCCTCTCTATCTATGTAATTTTAAAATCTCTGCAAGGATAAAACGTGTACAAAGTGTGAGAAAAAAATAAAAAAGAAATGTAAAAAATCATTGTAATGAAACTCATTTGTCGAAATTCATTCAATTGAAATAATTTCAGTTAATGTTAGAATGAGATAGCACATCAAATCAAGCAAAAGTTCTCTCCTGCTGTGTGTTATCCTATAGCCTGCGGCATTTTTCCTTCTGTCTGCTAATTTGCGCCGTTATCGTTGTCGTTGTCGTTAACGTTGTCGCTTGTGGTACTTCTCATTCTCATCGTCTTATTTAATATTTTTAACACGCGTCTAACGTAATTTGCGCCGCCTATCGCACAAAAAAAAAAATCGCAAAGCAAGCTAGAAATTCTTTTAAATTTAATTTAAAATTGTTCAAGTTTTTTTTCCAAACATTTTAACATTTTATATATTTACAGGACTTTTGATTCTTATTGGAAATTGTAAAAATTTTATTTATTTATAGGACTTTTATTTTTGGGAATTTCAAAAAATTATATATATTTACAGGACTTTTATTTTATTATTATTTTTTTTTAATATCAAAAATTATAAATATTTACAGAACATTTATTTTTTTTTGGAAATTTACAAAAGCAAAAAAAAAAAAAAATAGAAAATTTTAAAGTTGAATGTTCAACTAGCAACTAGGGTTTTTTTTTTATTATTTGTTATGTTCTAGGTGAAAGGGTTCCCAGTTCCGGTTTCAATTCAATTGCTAATTCATTGGCATAAGTTATGCACAATGTCTCAGTTAAATTTGTCTGTCCTTCCTTTGACTCTTTCAAAGCTTAGCTATCCATGTCTCTAGACACTGACACTTATTATTAAATTTAATTATTTAATTAGAAAATTAGTGGCAATTGGCATTTTGTATTGCATTTGCCGCACTTAGTTTGATTTTATTGTTCGATTCGCCTTTTAATTGAATGCCGCATATGCAGCTATTTGAAAATATTCCCCACAACCCCCGTTAGCATCCTAAAACACCCTGTAGCAACCAATAGCTAATGTCGAGCTCTGTAGCAAGCTGTAAGGCGTGACAGAGGATGCCAGATGTAGTGTCAGTGTTGTCACTGATGGCGATTTAACGATAAATTTTTGCACTTTTCTTGTATAGAAATATTTCTTTGTCATTTTTTTTAAGGCGTCCTTCAGATATATTTTATTAGCTATATATAGAGGCAGAGACGTACCAGATTATTTATTGATATATGTAGATAGCTATGGGCAAAAGTTCTAGTTCTGTTATAAAATTAGCAGCTGGCAATAAAATCAATAAATCGTGAGAAATATTGCATAGTATAATATCTTTTTATATAGTTCACATTGTTTACATGTACTAAATAATTCAGAAATTTTTACATTTGTAGCTTGCATTATTTCTCAGAATAAACTTGGCAATCTGAATTTCTCAACACTGATTTCTGTATAATTTCTATTGATTTATTACTAACTGCAAGTGTCGATTCTGTCTGTAGAAATGCATCATTTTACAAGTATTAAAAGTTAATTGCAGTTGTTGCTAGTTGCAGCTACTAGGCATCATCATCATTATCTTCGTCATCATCATCTGTTTCAACTTTAATAATTCGAATTTGAATATTTCTCGAGTCTTTGCAACTTAAAGATAGTCTAACAGAATGTAGCAATAATTATTATATGCTTAGGCATTGGTATTAAGAGGCTTGGCACATTCCATAAAATATACATATATTATATATTCTTGTTCAGTTGTCGAGTTCAAACCTGCATTTTCCGTCTTTTCACTCTTTTTTTTTTTGTATATTTCAACCTAAAATAGTTTTAGTCTAAGTTTAAAAGCTATTTACATGAAATTTGTTATAGATATTTCTTGTTACGGGAAGCTATATATATGTCGGAAAGAATCGGATTACACCACTATAGTTATCATAGAAGCTATTTGACAAAAATTGTGTTTTGGGCTTAATCCAGGTATTATTATTTGTTTGAACCCCAGAAATCTAGGCGATTAGTGATGACTTATACATGTCACCTATGTGTAGTCCAAATCGGATCAATTTATCCCAAGACATATGTATGTATATATCAACCAGTATGGATGTATATATGTATGTATGTATCAACCAGTCAATATTGGAATTTTTTAATAAAAAATGTTGCTGGTACATTACGTTGTCCGACTGAAACTTACAGTTTGACTATATGATACAGCAAGCATAGACTCAATGGGATAAACTTCAAGTAGTTTCAGGAGTATCTATAAGCTTATTAAAATCCTAAATTATAATAATAATTTCTGGAACCTTTTTTTTCCAAAATTTCTTAATACTAATAATAATGCTGATTGAAGTCATTAACCCCCAAGACGGATAAAAAGAGTGTGAGAGAAATTAGTTAACTCATTGAGTTATAAATCGAATTACGTATAACTATATGTATATATAGAAATGTTGAGATTTTAATATGTGAGTATGAGTAGGACTATGAATATGAGTAGGACTATAAGTATGAGTAGGACTTTGAGCATGAGAGCATGACTATGTCAAAGGATATGTGTTGTATTGCCTTTTGGTCAGTGAAGTGTGTCTAATTTGGGGCGTCAATTGAAATGAATTCGCCTGCAAGGGAATTGTTGTATATTTATAAATATCGAAAAAAAACACACAATATAAGTTTTTGCAGTATTTAGAGAGAGAGAGAGAGAACTGTGAATTATATATATATATATAAATATAAATTATGCTTTTGCGGATGGCATTATGTGTTTAACCCTACGATAATATAAATGAATGCAAATGCAAATAAATTGTCAATCAATTAAAAAGTTGTAAAACAGCGTCGCAAAATTAACGCACAAACACATCAGGCGCGATTTTCAATTTAAAACTTTTAGTTTTTGATTGTTGTGGTTGTTGCTATTGTTGTTGTAGTAGTAGTTGTTATTGTTGTTGTTGTAGTTATTGCTGCTGCGGCTTTGTGTAAGTTGCTTGCATCGTCAATTATATAAGTCAGCTCCTGGATGGGGACCACATGCTGTGGCTGCCTTTGCATTGTTGTTGATTGAAATAGCAGCAGCAGCAGCACGAGCAGGAGCAGCAGCAGCAGTAGCATGAGCACGAGCAGAAGCAGGAGCTGGGGAAGAAGTCAAAGTAGCAGAAGCTGAGAAATAAAAGCAATAGCTCGAGCCTAAGCCAAAAGCAAAGCGAACAAAACACAGAGACAGGCGAATGGACGGACAGAGAGTCAAGCAGTATGCTTTGTGGTTAGCCAGACAAACAATTGGTATACGAAGAGGGGGGAACAAACGCAGCAAAACGTAGGGGAAGGAGAAAATCAAACAGGGACAAGGACATATGCACACATATGCTACTAGAGATTCTATAGAAAGCATCGTTGTCGTTATCCTCATCGTCCTCATCGTCGACTATGACTATGCAATGCAAACGCAACATTTGGTCTGTGCGATCAAAAGCGATCGATCAGTAAATCTTACTATATCATAATGCTTACAATGAGTGCGAGAAATTGACAACTATTATTATCATTTATTAGAATTTACGAGCATCAATTGTTTGCGGATTTCCGATAATGCTGTCGATATTGATGACGATGATGCCTTTTCATGCAATGCAAAGGGTCGTAGCCAAAGAACCAAGAACGAAGGACGAAAAACGAAAAACGAAGGACGATAGATGGAAGGTGAAATGGTAAAAATGACAATAACATTTAAACTGTTAGCTTATGTGTAAAAGGGAATTTGTCAGCGCGTCGCGTAATTAGAAGGCTCGTGGAGACTGTTGGGAAACCCTCAGTCTGCTTGCTACCTTGTATAGCTGAGATACCTCAGCTATACCTCGGATACCTCAGCTACCTCAGTTACCTTAGATCTACGTAGCATGAACAAATTTATTTAATTGATAAATTTTGTCGCATGCTGTGTCCTTGCCATATAGGACATACAGGACAGAGACCAGGTCAATGTACAGAGTAGTCAAACAGATAAACAGACAATGGACAATAACAACAACAACAACAACAATAGCTGCATTGGCAGGGGCCAACCGCATCAGTTTGTCACTTTTTCACTTTGTCAATTTGTCAATTTTACATGAAGTTGACATTTATGCATGTTATTGTCATTGTCATTTTTGTTATTGTTAATGCCCCTGTGCTATGCTGGTTCTGGTCCTGTTCCTGGTCCTGGTCCTGGTCCTGGTCATCCTATGCTGCCATCATCCATTTCATTGGCTCCCATTGAGTGAGCGTATCAATTACTTAGCCAAACAATAACTTTTGTGCAACATTCACAATGCTTGACTTTATTTTTCTGTTTTTTTTTTCTTCCTTTTTTTTTGTTACTTTTCAATTTTTCCTATTTTTTTCAACTCATATGTGAGGCAATTTTTGATGTATTTTTTTTTCCTCGTTTTTTTTTTGATGTTTGTTCGTCTATCCGCAATTGTTTCCGGCTGCCTGCCCAATGTCCTTTTGAATATTTGTCATCCTTTTTGGCCACTGTTGACTTTTGTTCATTATTATTGCAATTTTTGCAATTTATGACACGTTCTCTCTCACTTTTGCTCTCACTCTTGTTTGCCTTTCATTTGCCACTATGCGTTGCTTTTGTTTGCTTCTTTTTTATTGACAACTTCCTGGAAGGCTTCATTACAACACACTAAATTATAGACATGAATATAACTATTTGCAGCGGCATCTTTGGTCAAATCACAATAAAATTTGCACTATAAAAATACATTTAAAAAAAAAAAAGTTGATATATCTGTTAAATTATATATGTAATCATAAAGCTAACAAGATTCCATAAATTTCATATTCACTATTAAATAAAATTTATGTTAAATTTAAATAAATATATACGAAAAAATAAGTTGAATATTTTCCAGTTTCATTTCAACTATATAAATTTTGTTTATAGCTTAACGATGCTATCAAGTATAATATCGATTTCCACTGCCTCTAGTCACAAAATATTACGTATCAGTCAAAGAGACAGAGAGACAAAAGCTCACAGATGAATTGTGCTTATTATCCTGAGACTACATGTAAACTGTCACGCCTATATGCTATGTGTGGACAAATTATAATCGTTATCGGCAATTTCCACCATGTTGAAAACATATTTTAACATTTTCAACATTATGTTTATCGTTATCTTTATCTTTATGGATTTAACTCTACAGTATTTTATGTAATATAATATGTTATATACATGCTACTTTATAAAAACTATATAATTTATGTAAGTCGATCACGAGCAGAAGAATTTTTCACCTGAATGCTGCAACAGTTTGTTGACATAGTAAGTAAAATTATATTTTTTGATGATTCTCATATAATAAGTTTTCCAAATATTCCAAATTTTATAATTTAAGATTATCAAAATGTATAAATATAAAGTTTTCAAAATTTTGCATGCATCAAAATTTTTAAAAATTTAAAAAAAAAACTTTTTGAATTTAAAGTTTTGCAAAATACTTTGAATAAATTTATATATATCCGAATGCAATAACTTCTAGTTTACGAAACTTATCTTAATATTAAATATGTGCCACAATTAAAAGTAACCAAAATTTGCAAAATATTATTCATGTGTCAATATTTTAGAATTCAAAGTTTCCAAAGTTTTTATGGATTATTATTCACGTATTCAAATTTTAAAACATTTCCAAAATTTTCCAGAATTTTCCCAATTTGAAAAATTCAATTTTCTAAATATTTTCTGTATTCTATTCAAGTTCGATATTTCCAAAGTTTCCCGAAATATTGTTTATATACACAATAAAATTTTAGAATTTCAAGTATCAAAAATTGCTAACATCTTTAAACTTTTAAAATTTTAATTTTTGTGAATTTTCCAAAATATTATAAAAGCATCAAAATAGTGTCCGGTGTCTAAAAAATTTATCGAAATATTATCCACACACCAACATTTTTAATTTATGGAAGGATTCAAAATCCAAATTTTTTTTGTGCAATTTGAATAATGCATCAATATTAAAGAATTTTAAATTATCAATATGTTCTGTAGTATTTGGTTTATAAAATGTTGATTGACAGATAATTGGATACATTTCATCATATGTAATATCGATCATATGCATAGATAACTGAACTTGACCTATGTTTAGACCTTGTTGCTAATTTATACATATATATTTATACATATATATTTTTTTATTTTTATTTTTTAATTTTTTTTATTTTTATTGTGTGTTTTGTAGCTAATGAGAAAATTTGCGGTTAACAAAGTTGCAATTTGCCAATAATAAATTAAACGCTTGACAAAATACTCAACAAAATGATGGCCATAATGGGCGTGTGTGTTGTGCGTTATGTGCGGTTTGTTATAAGTACTACTCGTATTACATTAATACAAGTAATAAAACAGCAAACAACAACAACAATGAAAAAAAAGAAGAAGAGAGAGAGAGTAAGAGAAAAAAATATAAAAAAAATAAACATGCATCGCATATGTGATTATAATAAACAAAATGTTAAATGAGAAATTAGAGAATGGAAAAAAAAAAACAGAAAACAAAATATGAAATAGGGAAAATGCGAATGAGACAATTGAAGTTGATGTTTTAAGTATATATATTATGAAGAGTCGCTGGATACATATGAATGACAATAATAATGATAATAATAATAATGAAAACCGTGAAAACAAAAAAAAAATAAAAAAATAAACAAGAGAAATACGACATCGGAAAAATAAAAAGCAATGAAAAAAACTGAAAAAAAAAGAAAAATGAAAAATGAAACTACATACAAATATATAATAAGCGCGTATGAAAACAACAACAGAAATGGCCGCTTCTAAAAACTGTCAACGGAACGATTGCCACGCCCACAGGGTGCCTATATATATGCACAATATATATGTATATATGTATATATATTGTTCCCCCTTTATTTTTTTGTGGCATGCAGCGCCAGAGCTGAACTGAGCTGAGCTAAAGCTAAAGCTAAAGCAACATTGTTGTTACTGTTACTGGTTGCTGTTGTTGCTTTCGCCATTATTACGCAGTTAACTTAATAACACATTTTTTCCACTCGTTTTTTTTTTTTTTCTTTTTTTTGTGTTTCTCCTTATTTTTTTTTTTTTTTTTTTTAAATTGAGCTACTGATGCATACGCATAGCTACTGGCGGCGGCGCCCAGTACAACCTCTAACCCTAATTTGACAGCAACAACAACAACAACAACAATAGCAACTCTAGCGTCATACCCCAGTTTTATGGGGGCCCCCCATGTAGTAGCAAGCAATCGATCCTCAGCCAACGGCTTTTTGTTTTGTTTTCTTGACTACACATACAGCGCGACTTGCGATTGGTGATTGGCAGCGATTGGCCTGACAGCGCCTCGCCTAGTCTTAGTCTACATAACCTTCCCCCTCTTACACTCTTCTTTCTGGTAAATAACTCCTTGGAACATTTGCATTACACTTAGGGGCGCACATTGAGGCGCAAATCTTTTGGCCATCTGTGCTACCTCAGTCTGCTGTTTGCCATGCTTGAAATATACGTTGAAATTGTTACCTCTTTGCGGTTACCAGCAACACACATACACACACACAAAAGAAACAAAAGAGAAGAAAAAAAAAATTGAAAACGTTTCTCATAGTTTGCGTGCATTTTCTAACTGCCATTTAGCTGCAAATTGAAAATTGAAAAATGAAATGGAATGAAATACAATAAAAAAAAAAACTGCACTTCGTGTTCCCTTTTTTTTCTACTGACTCACTACATAGGGCTAGAACAAGAATAAGAACAAGAGCTGCAGCCACAGCCAAGTCCAGTTGCAGGTCCAGAGCACAAGTTCTAGTTGCATGCGTGTCTTTTGTTTTCACTGTAATTTCACTTAAAAAAAAAAAAAAAAACGTCACCAGGCATTGTCAAAAGACACCGAGACAATGGTAAATGTCCAATGTACAAGACGAACAAAGTGATGGACGGGTCATGGGATGCATAGCACAAGTAACGCAATTGACACCGCAATTGAGAGTGTGAGACACTGAGAGACAGAGTATAAAACGAAACCCTTTTCTGAGTTTTTTTTTTTTTTTTTTTTGGGCATCATTGAAGTCTCTAGTCACGCACATTCGTAGTACTTGCAACTGCTCCTGCTGTTGCTGTTGTTGTCTCCAATGATAGTACAATAATAAATATAAGGGTATTGTAACCCTTTCGCCACAGAACTAGAACAACTTCCTTAACCATGTGCTTCTTTATGCATCTCTGAGCACTTGTACTTGCCAGTTCTTCAAGGTTTCTAAGTCTTAAATTATGTCTAACAAATTGTCACGATTAGCAATTGAACTTATGCAATTTTATTGGGAACTATTGGAAAGTTAATCAAATTTTTGCTAATTTTTGCTAATAAACAAAAATCCTTAGGTTCATTATGATCTTGCACGATCATTCATTGCTCCAAAAAAATTCATGGTATTAAAATTCAGAGAAAGTAAAGTTCTAAATGTAGGTCTTCAACAATTTTGGGGGATATCCTAAGAAATTATTACTATAAAATAAACTAATAAAATTCAAGACAAGCCAGACAATTTTATTTAGATATTTTATGCAAAGTATAGCAATTCAATAAAATTTATATTTTATAGGGAAATATCCTAAAGATTTATTGACAAAACCAATTAAATTTTTGTTAAAAATAAAATTTCTAGATTATTTGTTGTTTTTATACAAAGAGAGTAGAAATCTTTTGTGCTTATATTCAGAGCATTCAAATTTAGATTGCAATGTAATTAGTTAAATGCAATTTTCAATTGATTTCCTTATAAATAGGACAATCCATTTATATTCGATGCGTGTCGTGTGTTGCCCCCGGAAATGGTTTATCGTATGAGTTTTTAATGTATAGCTTAACTAATAACTGATGAATGAATGTCCATTCAGTTAAGTGGATGAAGTATTCTTGGATGAACAGTACCAATAACAAACCTATTTGAATTCCAACTATATCTTCATTCATTTAATGTTCCTCCTCTTAGCTCACGGTGTGTCTTTGTCAGCCGCTTGCTTGCTGTGTACTCTGCTCTATACTCTGTGCGTCACAGTACTAAGCGCATCATAAATTTTTGCGCCCACACAATTACAATCGGTTGGTTCACACCCCATTGGCCGTTCCAGGGGTTACGCCTTCACATTTCCAAATCGTATTATAAATATGTGAAGAAAAAAATAAAAAAGGATTATAATCGGAATGCATGTAGTCCTATGAATGTTATATAGAGTGTGTGCTCAGACTCTGATTAGTTGACGTTGACACGTTCCATGGAACGAGCGGAACACTTTTTGGGAATTTGGCACTGCAGTCAGGATATGTGTCTGGACATAAACTCACACAATAAGCGAGTGAATGAGTAAGCATGAGAGACAGAAAGAGAGTACGAGAGAGAGAGAGAAAGAGAGAAAAAGGAATACCCAATTTTGAACAAAGCACACTTTTTTTTTTTTTGAAGGCGGCAGCGGAGGCTGAACGGGCGTGGCAGGCGAACGCGAGTGCAAAGAGCTCCTGGTTCAAGGCAATTGAAATGGCAATGGCTATGGCTGTGGCAATAGCATTGGCTATGACGATGATGATGATGATGCTGATGCTGCTGTTGCTGTTGCTGTTGCTGATGATGATGATGATGACGAGGTGCAAAACTCTGAGCCAGCTGGTAAACGCCCAGTGGCTGCCCAACTGCTCGACAGCCGTCCCATTTCTGGCGCGCGTTTTGCATTTTCTGCAGCGATTCATTTGACGGGCGGGCATGTTACGCCCCCGAGTGTGTGCACATATATTTGTGTGTGTGTGCATGTTGGACTAGAGCGTACGCGTTGCCTGTCACATGTCAAGCCGGAAGTGTGCAAAAAATTAACCCAAAAATGAAAAAAGAAAAAAAAAAACAAAAGGGGCGCAAGCAAGCTAAACAGTTGACATTTCTTTCTCCCTATCTTCCTCTTCCTCTCTCTCTATCTCTTTCACATACACTCATATACTCAATCTTTACAATTGTAATTACGTCTGCGCAGAGGGCTCAAAACCAGGACTTTGAATTCAGGATTCATTCTAGAATTCTTACAGCATAAATCGCACCCTTTTAACGCCTGCATCGTCAACGACAAGAACAACAACAATAAGGATAGAACTACGATAACGATAACGCCCTAATATAATTATAGGACCAGCGGCGGAAACGCTTTCATCAGCAACCAGCTAGCGGCATAAACAGCACCCAAGAACCAAAGCATCCGGCACGGGGTGCCAAAGCTTTGTGCGTCTGCGCAAATCACAATCCTTGATGGATGGATGGCCGCCTGCAATGCCAATGGGCATATGGCACATGCCTCATATTGCCTACTGCTGCCTATAGGACGAAGCGCGATCCCATCCACTTCATAAATCTCGCCATCTTTTCCAATCCAACATATAATTATCAAAACAATGCGCGAGTATCAGTTTTCACGCATCCTGTTGAGAACACATCGAATTGAAGTAGAATTAGGAAGCAGAACCAAGCAGCAGCAGCAGCAGCAGGACCCAACAGTCGCAGCTGCCTAAATTTCGAGTTATTGTTAACTTTCGTCTCCTATCGACAAAATACAGTTGCGATATAATTTAATTAGAGATTTCTATTTATTATTGAAATTATTGCGTTGCCGTTGTTAGCAAATTCTACAATTTGCACAAGATTGATTAGCTCTCATCCAGACAAAAGGTAATAACAAAAGAAGGAAACAAGAATCAACATGAATCTGAGCTGAATCCACACTCAGTCAGTCAGTCAGCACGTGCTAAGATTTTGACAACATTTGTGTGTGTTTTACTTTGCCTTCAACTTCTATATTTACTTTATCTCGCCCTCATTTTTTGAATTTTGTATATGAATGTTTTGTAATATGAGCTCGAAATGTTTGACAGCTTAAATCATTCAAATTGTGTGTTTCAATATGTTGCGAACACTATAGTAATAGATTTGAATGATTTAAGCTGTCAAACATTTCGAGCTCATATTACAAAACATTCATATACAAAATTCAAAAAATGAGGGCGAGATAAAGTAAATATAGAAGTTGAAGGCAAAGTAAAACACACACAAATGTTGTCAAAATCTTAGCACGTGCTGACTGACTGACTGAGTGTGGATTCAGCTCAGATTCATGTTGATTCTTGTTTCCTTCTTTTGTTATTACCTTTTGTCTGGATGAGAGCTAATCAATCTTGTGCAAATTGTAGAATTTGCTAACAACGGCAACGCAATAATTTCAATAATAAATATTATATTAGGGCGTTATCGTTATCGTAGTTCTATCCTTATTGTTGTTGTTCTTGTCGTTGACGATGCAGGCGTTAAAAGGGTGCGATTTATGCTGTAAGAATTCTAGAATGAATCCTGAATTCAAAGTCCTGGTTTTGAGCCCTCTGCGCAGACGTAATTACAATTGTAAAGATTGAGTATATGAGTGTATGTGAAAGAGATAGAGAGAGAGGAAGAGGAAGATAGGGAGAAAGAAATGTCAACTGTTTAGCTTGCTTGCGCCCCTTTTGTTTTTTTTTTTCTTTTTTCATTTTTGGGTTAATTTTTTGCACACTTCCGGCTTGACATGTGACAGGCAACGCGTACGCTCTAGTCCAACATGCACACACACACAAATATATGTGCACACACTCGGGGGCGTAACATGCCCGCCCGTCAAATGAATCGCTGCAGAAAATGCAAAACGCGCGCCAGAAATGGGACGGCTGTCGAGCAGTTGGGCAGCCACTGGGCGTTTACCAGCTGGCTCAGAGTTTTGCACCTCGTCATCATCATCATCGAGCACACAGCAGCATCAGACATCATCATCAGTCATAGCCAATGCTATTGCCACAGCCATAGCCATTGCCATTTCAATTGCCTTGAACCAGGAGCTCTTTGCACTCGCGTTCGCCTGCCACGCCCGTTCAGCCTCCGCTGCCGCCTTCAAAAAAAAAAAAGTGTGCTTTGTTCAAAATTGGGTATTCCTTTTTCTCTCTTTCTCTCTCTCTCTGTACTCTCTTTCTGTCTCTCATGCTTACTCATTCACTCGCTTATTGTGTGAGTTTATGTCCAGACACATATCCTGACTGCAGTGCCAAATTCCCAAAAAGTGTTCCGCTCGTTCCATGGAACGTGTCAACGTCAACTAATCAGAGTCTGAGCACACACTCTATATAACATTCATAGGACTACATGCATTCCGATTATAATCCTTTTTTATTTTTTTCTTCACATATTTATAATACGATTTGGAAATGTGAAGGCGTAACCCCTGGAACGGCCAATGGGGTGTGAACCAACCGATTGTAATTGTGTGGGCGCTAAAATTTATGATGCGCTTAGTACTGTGACGCACAGAGTATAGAGCAGAGTACACAGCAAGCAAGCGGCTGACAAAGACACACCGTGAGCTAAGAGGAGGAACATTAAATGAATGAAGATATAGTTGGAATTCAAATAGGTTTGTTATTGGTACTGTTCATCCAAGAATACTTCATCCACTTAACTGAATGGACATTCATTCATCAGTTATTAGTTAAGCTATACATTAAAAACTCATACGATAAACCATTTCCGGGGGCAACACACGACACGCATCGAATATAAATGGATTGTCCTATTTATAAGGAAATCAATTGAAAATTGCATTTAACTAATTACATTGCAATCTAAATTTGAATGCTCTGAATATAAGCACAAAAGATTTCTACTCTCTTTGTATAAAAACAACAAATAATCTAGAAATTTTATTTTTAACAAAAATTTAATTGGTTTTGTCAATAAATCTTTAGGATATTTCCCTATAAAATATAAATTTTATTGAATTGCTATACTTTGCATAAAATATCTAAATAAAATTGTCTGGCTTGTCTTGAATTTTATTAGTTTATTTTATAGTAATAATTTCTTAGGATATCCCCCAAAATTGTTGAAGACCTACATTTAGAACTTTATTATTCAAATTGCACAAAAAAAAAAATTGGATTTTGAATCCTTCCATAAATTAAAAATGTTGGTGTGTGGATAATATTTCGATAAATTTTTTAGACACCGGACACTATTTTGATGCTTTTATAATATTTTGGAAAATTCACAAAAATTAAAATTTTAAAAGTTTAAAGATGTTAGCAATTTTTGATACTTGAAATTCTAAAATTTTATTGTGTATATAAACAATATTTCGGGAAACTTTGGAAATATCGAACTTGAATAGAATACAGAAAATATTTAGAAAATTGAATTTTTCAAATTGGGAAAATTCTGTAAAATTTTGGAAATGTTTTAAAATTTGAATACATGAATGATAATCCATAAAAACTTTGGAAACTTTGAATTCTAAAATATTGACACATGAATAATATTTTGCAAATTTTGGTTACTTTTAATTGTGACACATATTTAATATTAAGATAAGTTTCGTAAACTAGAAGTTATTGCATTCGGATATATATAAATTTATTCAAAGTATTTTGCAAAACTTTAAATTCAAAAAGTTTTTTTTTTAAATTTTTAAAAATTTTGATGCATGCAAAATTTTGAAAACTTTATATTTATACATTTTGATAATCTTAAATTATAAAATTTGGAATATTTGGAAAACTTATTATATGAGAATTATCAAAAAATATAATTTTACTTACTATGTCAACAAACTGTTGCAGCATTCAGGTGAAAAATTCTTCTGCTCGTGATCGACTTACATAAATTATAAAGTAGCATGTATATAACATATTATATTACATAAAATACTGTAGAGTTAAATCCATAAAGATAAAGATAACGATAAACATAATGTTGAAAATGTTAAAATATGTTTTCAACATGCTGGAAATTGCCGATAACGATTATAATTTGTCCACACATAGCATATAGGCGTGACAGTTTACATGTAGTCTCAGGATAATAAGCACAATTCATCTGTGAGCTTTTGTCTCTCTGTCTCTTTGACTGATACGTAATATTTTGTGACTAGAGGCAGTGGAAATCGATATTATACTTGATAGCATCGTTAAGCTATAAACAAAATTTATATAGTTGAAATGAAACTGGAAAATATTCAACTTATTTTTTCGTATATATTTATTTAAATTTAACATAAATTTTATTTAATAGTGAATATGAAATTTATGGAATCTTGTTAGCTTTATGATTACATATATAATTTAACAGATATATCAACTTTTTTTTTTTTAAATGTATTTTTATAGTGCAAATTTTATTGTGATTTGACCAAAGATGCCGCTGCAAATAGTTATATTCATGTCTATAATTTAGTGTGTTGTAATGAAGCCTTCCAGGAAGTTGTCAATAAAAAAGAAGCAAACAAAAGCAACGCATAGTGGCAAATGAAAGGCAAACAAGAGTGAGAGCAAAAGTGAGAGAGAACGTGTCATAAATTGCAAAAATTGCAATAATAATGAACAAAAGTCAACAGTGGCCAAAAAGGATGACAAATATTCAAAAGGACATTGGGCAGGCAGCCGGAAACAATTGCGGATAGACGAACAAACATCAAAAAAAAAACGAGGAAAAAAAAATACATCAAAAATTGCCTCACATATGAGTTGAAAAAAATAGGAAAAATTGAAAAGTAACAAAAAAAAAGGAAGAAAAAAAAACAGAAAAATAAAGTCAAGCATTGTGAATGTTGCACAAAAGTTATTGTTTGGCTAAGTAATTGATACGCTCACTCAATGGGAGCCAATGAAATGGATGATGGCAGCATAGGATGACCAGGACCAGGACCAGGACCAGGAACAGGACCAGAACCAGCATAGCACAGGGGCATTAACAATAACAAAAATGACAATGACAATAACATGCATAAATGTCAACTTCATGTAAAATTGACAAATTGACAAAGTGAAAAAGTGACAAACTGATGCGGTTGGCCCCTGCCAATGCAGCTATTGTTGTTGTTGTTGTTGTTATTGTCCATTGTCTGTTTATCTGTTTGACTACTCTGTACATTGACCTGGTCTCTGTCCTGTCCTATATGCAAGGACACACATGCGACAAAATTTATCAATTAAATAAATTTGTTCATGCTACGTAGATCTAAGGTAACTGAGGTAGCTGAGGTATCCGAGGTATAGCTGAGGTATCTCAGCTATACAAGGCTAGCAAGCAGACTGAGGGTTTCCCAACGAGTCTCCACGAGCCTTCTAATTACGCGACGCGCTGACAAATTCCCTTTTACGCGATTAAGCTCAACAGCTCAACTGGCGCTGTCGCCTTTACCGTTTCACCTTCCATCTATCGTCCTTCGTTTTTCGTTTTTCGTCCTTCGTTCTTGGTTCTTTGGCTACGACCCTTTGCATTGCATGAAAAGGCATCATCGTCATCAATATCGACAGCATTATCGGAAATCCGCAAACAATTGATGCTCGTAAATTCTAATAAATGATAATAATAGTTGTCAATTTCTCGCACTCATTGTAAGCATTATGCTATAGTAAGATTTACTGATCGATCGCTTTTGATCGCACAGACCAAATGTTGCGTTTGCATTGCATAGTCATAGTCGACGATGAGGACGATGAGGATAACGACAACGATGCTTTCTATAGAATCTCTAGTAGCATATGTGTGCATATGTCCTTGTCCCTGTTTGATTTTCTTCTTCCCCTACGTTTTGCTGCGTTTGTTCCCCCCTCTTCGTATACCAATTGTTTGTCTGGCTAACCACAAAGCATACTGCTTGACTCTCTGTCCGTCCGTCCGTGCGTCCGTCCATTCGCCTGTCTCTGTGTTTTGTTCGCTTTGCTTTTGGCTTAGGCTCGAGCTATTGCTTTTATTTCTCAGCTTCTGCTACTTTGACTTCTTCCCCAGCTCCTGCTTCTGCTCGTGCTCATGCTACTGCTGCTGCTGCTCCTGCTCGTGCTGCTGCTGCTGCTATTTCAATCAACAACAATGCAAAGGCAGCCACAGCATGTGGTCCCCATCCAGGAGCTGACTTATATAATTGACGATGCAAGCAACTTACACAAAGCCGCAGCAGCAATAACTACAACAACAACAATAACAACTACTACTACAACAACAATAGCAACAACCACAACAATCAAAAACTAAAAGTTTTAAATTGAAAATCGCGCCTGATGTGTTTGTGCGTTAATTTTGCGACGCTGTTTTACAACTTTTTAATTGATTGACAATTTATTTGCATTTGCATTCATTTATAATATCGTAGGGTTAAACACATAATGCCATCCGCAAAAGCATAATTTATATTTATATATATATATATAATTCACAGTTCTCTCTCTCTCTCTCTAAATACTGCAAAAACTTATATTGTGTGTTTTTTTTCGATATGTATAAATATACAACAATTCCCTTGCAGGCGAATTCATTTCAATTGACGCCCCAAATTAGACACACTTCACTGACCAAAAGGCAATACAACACATATCCTTTGACATAGTCATGCTCTCATACTCAAAGTCCTACTCATACTCATAGTCCTACTCATATTCATAGTCCCACTCATACTCACATATTAAAATCTCAACATTTCTATATATACATATAGTTATACGTAATTCGATTTATAACTCAATGAGTTAACTAATTTCTCTCACACTCTTTTTATCCGTCTTGGGGGTTATTGACTTCAATCAGCATTATTATTAGTATTAAGAAATTTTGGAAAAAAAAAGGTTCCAGAAATTATTATTATAATTTAGGATTTTAATAAGCTTATAGATACTCCTGAAACTACTTAAAGTTTATCCCATTGAGTCTATGCTTGCTGTATCATATAGTCAAACTGTAAGTTTCAGTCGGACAACGTAATGTACCAGCAACATTTTTTATTAAAAAATTCCAATATTGACTGGTTGATACATACATACATATATACATCCATACTGGTTGATATATACATACATATGTCTTGGGATAAATTGATCCGATTTGGACTACACATAGGTGACATGTATAAGTCATCACTAATCGCCTAGATTTCAGGGGTTCAAGCAAATAATAATACCTGGATTAAGCCCAAAACGCAATTTTTAACAAATAGCTTCTATGCTAACTATAGTGGTGTGATCCGATTCTTTCCGACATATGTATATATAGCTTCCCGTAACAAGAAATATCTATACCAAATTTCATATAAATAGCTTTTAAACTTAGACTAAAACTATTTTAGGTTGAAATATACGAAAAAAAAGAGTGAAGAGACGGAAAATGCAGGTTTGAACTTGACAACTGAACAAGAATATATAATATATGTATATTTTATGGAATGTGCCAAGCCTCTTAATACCAATGCCTAGGCATATAATAATTATTGCTACATTCTGTCAGACTATCTTTAAGTTGCAAAGACTCGAGAAATATTCAAATTCGAATTATTAAAGTTGAAACACATGATGATGACGATGATAATGATGATGATGCCTAGTAGCTGCAACTAGCAACAACTGCAATTAACTTTTAATACTTGTAAAATGATGCATTTCTACAGACAGAATCGACACTTGCAGTTAGTAATAAATCAATAGAAATTATACAGAAATCAGTGTTGAGAAATTCAGATTGTCAAGTTTATTCTGAGAAATAATGCAAGCTACAAATGTAAAAATTTCTGAATTATTTAGTACATGTAAACAATGTGAACTATATAAAAAGATATTATACTATGGAATATTTCTCACGATTTATTGATTTTATTGCCAGCTGCTAATTTTATAACAGAACTAGAACTTTTGCCCATAGCTATCTACATATATCAATAAATAATCTGGTACGTCTCTGCCTCTATATATAGCTAATAAAATATATCTGAAGGACGCCTTAAAAAAAATGACAAAGAAATATTTCTATACAAGAAAAGTGCAAAAATTTATCGTTAAATCGCCATCAGTGACAACACTGACACTACATCTGGCATCCTCTGTCACGCCTTACAGCTTGCTACAGAGCTCGACATTAGCTATTGGTTGCTACAGGGTGTTTTAGGATGCTAACGGGGGTTGTGGGGAATATTTTCAAATAGCTGCATATGCGGCATTCAATTAAAAGGCGAATCGAACAATAAAATCAAACTAAGTGCGGCAAATGCAATACAAAAAGCCAATTGCCACTAATTTTCTAATTATATAATTAAATTTAATAATAAGTGTCAGTGTCTAGAGACATGGATAGCTAAGCTTTGAAAGAGTCAAAGGAAGGACAGACAAATTTAACTGAGACATTGTGCATAACTTATGCCAATGAATTAGCAATTGAATTGAAACCGGAACTGGGAACCCTTTCACCTAGAACATAACAAATAATAAAAAAAAAACCCTAGTTGCTAGTTGAACATTCAACTTTAAAATTTTCTATTTTTTTTTTTTTTTGCTTTTGTAAATTTCCAAAAAAAAATAAATGTTCTGTAAATATTTATAATTTTTGATATTAAAAAAAAATAATAATAAAATAAAAGTCCTGTAAATATATATATAATTTTTTGAAATTCCCAAAAATAAAAGTCCTATAAATAAATAAAATTTTTACAATTTCCAATAAGAATCAAAAGTCCTGTAAATATATAAAATGTTAAAATGTTTGGAAAAAAAACTTGAACAATTTTAAATTAAATTTAAAAGAATTTCTAGCTTGCTTTGCGATTTTTTTTTTGTGCGATAGGCGGCGCAAATTACGTTAGACGCGTGTTAAAAATATTAAATAAGACGATGAGAATGAGAAGTACCACAAGCGACAACGTTAACGACAACGACAACGATAACGACAACGATAACGGCGCAAATTAGCAGACAGAAGGAAAAATGCCGCAGGCTATAGGATAACACACAGCAGGAGAGAACTTTTGCTTGATTTGATGTGCTATCTCATTCTAACATTAACTGAAATTATTTCAATTGAATGAATTTCGACAAATGAGTTTCATTACAATGATTTTTTACATTTCTTTTTTATTTTTTTCTCACACTTTGTACACGTTTTATCCTTGCAGAGATTTTAAAATTACATAGATAGAGAGGCAATGCTGACAGACAGATTGACTGCCAGACTGACAGACAGACAGAGAGAATGAGCTATAGCTTGCAATTTGGCCACTCCTTGACCATGTGGGCGTCCACCCCGTAGCAATAATTATGAGGTGATTATAGTTAGTATTTAGCTATTTACAGACACAATGTCTACTACTATTACTACTACTATGTATGCTTGTATTACGAGACTAAATTAATAAATTTTTTTTTTACCCACAATTTGTTTCATACACATTTACGTAAGTCAAAAAACTGTTGACTACGTTCATAGCACGCAATGGCAAAGTATTTTGAGGTTAAGTACTCTAGCATCTTTGGCATATGGCATATGTATCTGTTTTATTCAGTTTTATGCAGTTCAAATCAGT